>JAYMFT010290987.1:0-10366 GCA_038088735.1 Panulirus argus | reverse complement strand
TAGTTTGAGCCAGATACCGATCATATCGACCAACCCCTAAGGGTGATTCATCAGCCGCAACCAGGATTCGAAACTTTGCGCTTGACCTTGGGCTGCCCGTGAATATTAAAGGTCAAGAACGCTAACTGCTACACCATGGAGGTCTCTCTCTCTCTCTCTCTCTCTCTCTCTCAAATCTCTCTCTCTCTCTCTTTATATATATATATATATATATATATATAAAGGTTTAACATGATGACGAGCGTTTCACAAGTGACTTAACATGTTTGGTGATGCATGACAAGGCTGTGTGCGCAGGTCGAGAGCAGGCAGGAGATTGGCTGAGTTGCTGAGCGAGAGGTTTACGAGATTTAGTTGACTAGTGAGGGACAGGTGATATGTTGTCAGCGAAGGCAGGAGGAGGGAGAGGAAAAGAGAACTTTAGGGCAGCTGGTTGAACGAGGATCCGGTCAGCAATGTGCTTGGTGTTCCTTGCATTTCTCACTGCTGTGAAACACAAGCAATGCAGACAACACGTAAGCTTATTCAAGAGTCGGCGTTGGTTGCAGCACTAGCCTGAGTTTTAAGATTGCTTCTGTGGTGTTACTGGAGACCTGGTGCGTTTTCCCCGTGGACGGCTAGAGGTGTGAGGAGATTGCTGGGTTCTTGTTTAGATGGCTCAAGGAGCTTGGAGACCTATGGAATTCTTGCGAGGAAGACTAGGTGGTTCGGATGGAGATTGGTGTAGTCTCCTGTGGGCAAGGATTCGTTTGGAGAGTGGGTGTTTTCTTCAGATGACAGCATGAAGTGTTGTTGTGGAACCCACGATGGACCACAGTGGGTCTGAATTCGCCCCTTGTTATAACATCTCTTGGTGACAGTCTTTACTGCACCGTCGACAAACGCGTCTTCGCTTCGCCCTCGACAAGCGCGTCCCTCGACAAATGCATTTCCACTATACTAGCTATACCAATAGCCTTTGACCCGACACTTACAGATCACGTAGAAGGCTAGGATTTGTTGCTGGTTATTGAAAATAATTAGAGTAATGATGAAAGAAAACTCAGCAAAACCAACCAATATGCATCCTTCCTAAGAAAACATTATCATGACGACTGAAGACACGCAGAGAGAATACATGCAACATATGCAGCGGGACTGAAAGATGTGGAAGATTTTAATTAAACAAAGTTCTTACATAAGTGCTCTAGTGGTGGTTTAATAATACATGCATTGACTGTTGAATGGACTCACTATGGTCAATATGAAAGTGTTCTTTATCAGCCCATATGAGCTTGATATGGGCTAGGTCCAGTTCTAGAACCGATGTGCATCTCGGGGACGAGAGATTTTAATTGAAAGAAGGTGACGGTGGCGAAGATGGTGCGGTAATTTCTTTCTGAACTGTTGGATGAGGTCCAGGTGACGATGTTAGCAAGAGTCAGGAAGATGATAGGTTATGTCCGAAGATTATCTTGCATGTCCCTTTCTACGCCTTTTCTGGTCACCCCAGGTCTGTGGAGCTTGAAGAGAAAGACCAGGCGGAGGAGATATAAAAGAGCTTGGGAGGAATGAAAGCTATGTAGGCGTTCTTGTGTTCAAGTGCAGGGAGTCCAAAAGACATGAGTTGGCGAAGAACGTAGAGACGATACCTGGAGGATTTGATGATGGTGCTGAAGAGGGTTCCTTCCAGTATGGTTTGTCATCTTGGCCAACCTGGAGGAGGCTTGGACCTAGTGACACCGTACGAGGTGTATCATTGTTGCAAGCAAGGACTATTGTCCAGGTTTGGTTGATGGTGACGTGGTTGGACACGGCCCAGTTCTGGAAGCTATCTTCAGTCTAGAAGTCGATTCAGTCAGCAGAGTCGTTGTTATCGCTGATGTCAGTGATATAATCGTCGACTTGCTTCCATGAAACGGGTACATCCATAATGGTATTTTTTTTATATGGATAAGGAAAGTAAGACGTCCCATCACTGTAACCTTTTTTTATATTCTTTTTCGTATTGCAGGTCAGTACTGATAATAACGCCAAGATTGTTTATCTTCATTCATTTCTAATCATGGTTCAGATAATAAAACTTCTTCACCTTGCTTATTCGAGAATGATATCTTGTAGAGGTTAATATTGTGGTAGAAGGCCAGGTTTCGCCCCTGCACTAGTCTCTTAATGTGAGGTGTGATCTAGAACACGGCAGCTAGGTGTAGTCATATAGATATACTGGGCAAGAAATGGAACAATCTACCGCCCAAAAATGATGTATCTGCAGGATCGGTAATCGGTCTGTATGTCGACGTTAAGCTCCGGATTATAGTGGCGGTGGGGGGACGAGAGTGTGCATTGCAACAGGTGGGTGACATTGGCTGAAGAGGAAGGCTTGTACTGGTTATCCATTTCGGTTGAAATAATGTTAAGAATCATCTGACCGTATGTAGAAAAGTCTGAAATCTTGCGACAGATACGGCCTTTTCTTGTAACCAACGGTGTCAGTGTTAGAATCCCACACACAATACTACTTCAGCACACGAGTACCTAACTCCTAACCCTATCTGGGTGATGATCAGAAAGTTGACCAGTGTGACTCCGCAGAGGAAGCTGGTTTGGACGACAAGGCACGAAATAAATGACGAAAGTTGTGTGCCCGGTACTGTAAGGACTCACATTCCCTTCACACCCTCATGAAACAGTGCGGACGTAGTCCCTTTTAACAAAGCGTCTTGAGTGTGAAGAGCCGTTGAAGACATTCAGGCGTCTTTTATTTTCGTATCTTATAGGAGAGACAAAACAACAGGACACTTTATGTCTGGATTTGAATCCGTTGTAAAGTTTAATGTACTGTTTGGTTTGAAAGTGCTTCTGTGAAGGGAGGGAAATACAAAGTTATTCATTGAAAAGATTGGACGTTTTGTTTTGATTGTAATCATTTTTGAGAACTTATTCGCTGCAGACAGAACGGCTGGCAGAGCAGCTATACAACAGACAAGGCGGTTCTTAAGGGCAGCTCTGCATCAGACAGAACGACTGACAGGGAGGTTTCACGGCAGACACGACAGTTGGCAAAGTAACTACACTGCAGGTAGGCCGGTTGGCAAGCAGAAAGGACGGTTGACAGGGTAACTATACAGCAAAAAGGATGGTCGGCAAGACAGCAATACGGCAGGCAGAAAGGTTGGCAGGACAGCTATATGACAGAGCGGACATTTGTTAGACAGCCATACTACAGGTAGAACGGTTGGCGGGGTAGATATACAGCAGAGAGGGCGGTTGGGAAGGCAGCATTACGGCAGGTAAGACATTTTGTAGGACAGCTATACGGCAACGAGGCCAGACGGTTAACAGGGTTGCTATAAATCAGACAGGAAGGAAGGCAAAAGAGCTTTCAAGGCAGCTGTCCAGTAAGCAGGACGCTTGATATAGCAGCTATGTAGCAGGCACAAAGGCTAGCAAGGCAGCTTTTCGGTAGGCAAGACGGGTTGCGGGGTAGCTACATGGCCGGTTAGTGGGGCAGCTATATAAAAAGGCAAGACGTTCAGCAGGGCAAGTACAGAGCAGGCAGGACGTTCGGCAGAGCAGCTATACGGCAGGCAGGATGGTGGGCAGGACTATTGATAGGGCACCGACAGGCAGGCAGGAAGGTTGGCTGGGAAGCTATACAGCAGGAAGGATGGCTGTTATGGCAGCTATACGGCAGACAAATGGTCGACAGGTCAGCTGTACGGCAGACAGGACAGCTGGAAAGGTAATTACACGGTAGACAGGACGATAAACAGGGAAGCTGTACGCAAGGTAGCAAGACAGCTGTCCCGTAAGCAGGACGGTTGGAAGGGCAGCTATATAGCAGACAGAGCAGTTATTAGAGCAGCCTCACGGCAGGCAGGATGGTTAGCTGGGCAGCTACACAGCAGGCTGGACAGTTGACAGGGCATCTATACAGCAGACAGGACGGTTGGCATTGAGGCATTATCGCAGACTGGCAATTAGTAATGCATCTATACGGTTGGCAGGGTCCCAACGTTTCCGGACGCCCCCTTCTGCTGGGAAGGCTTCTAGTGGACACGCTTTAGGTGGCCGATCTTCATGTGGGCAAGCTTCTGATGGGTAGGCCTCAGGGGGGCAGGCTTCAGGTGGGCAAGCTTCTGTTGGGTAGGCCTCAGGGGGGTAGGCTTTAGGTGGGCAAGCTTCTAAGACTTCTAAGGCCCCGGGATAATTCATTAACCTATCGTGGCTGGAATCTCAGGTAGTGCTTTATTTCTCGTAGCTGGGACCCTGGGATACTATTCCTAATCTCTCGTAGCTGGGATCTCGGGGATACTGTTCCTAACCTCTCGTACCTGGGATCCCGGGACACTGTCCCTAACCTCTCGTATATGGGATCCCAGAATACTGTCCTATCGGAACACACCAGACACGGTTTCCGTAATCAAGTATGGAACACCTGTCGGACCCCAGCCACAGGCCACACCTGATGCACCTATCTTGGCTTGGCGGCATCTGTCACTCAGTCACGGATCAACCTGTGGGTGTGTGGTACTCGCCAGCTTGCTGCTCGAACTGTAGATGTGAGGTATTCGCCATCTCCCTGCTCGACCTGTAGGTATGAGGTACTCGTTAGCTCGCTGCTCGACCGGCAGGTGTGAGATATTTGTCCACTCGTTGTCCGACCTGTGGGCGTGAGGTACTCACCCACTCACTGCTCGACCTGTAGGTGTGAGGTGTTCGCTCAATCACTGCTCGACCTGTAAGTGTGAGATACTCGCCCACTCACTTTTCGGCTTGTATGTATGAGGTTCTCGCTCACTCCTTGCTCGACCTGTAGGTGTGAAGTACTCGCCCACTCGCTGTTCGTCCTGTAGGTGTGAGGTACTTGCCCACTCGCTGCTTGACTTATAGATGTGAGGTACCCGCCCACTCGCTGCTCGACATGTAGGCTTAAGGTACTTTCCTATTCGCTGCTCGACCGTAGGTGTGAGGCACTTGCCCACTAGCTGCTCAACCTGTAGGTGTGAGGCACTCACATATACGCTGCTCGACCTGCAGGCGTAAGGTACTTGCCCACTCAGTACTCGACCTGTAGGTGCGAGGTACTCGCCCACTCGCAGCTTGACTGTAAATGTGAGGTACCTGAATACTCGCTAGTCGACCTGTAGGTGTGAGGTACTCGTCCACTTACTGCTCGACCCATAGTTGTGAGGTACTCGCCCACTCACTGCTTGACCTGTAGGTGTGAGGTACTCTCCCATTCGCGTCTCGACTTGTAGGCGTGAGGTACTTACCTACTCGCTGCTCGACCTTTAGATGTGAGGTACTCGCCCATTCACTGCTCGACCTGTAGGTGGGAGGTACTCGTTGCTCGAGTGTGGGTGTGAGGTACTCACCTATTTGCTGCTCGACATATAGATGTAAGGCACTCGCTCACTCGCTGGTCTACGGTAAATGTGAGGTACTCGCTTACTCGCTGCTTGACATGCATATGTTAGGTACGTCCATCTTGCAATCAAGGGTAGCAAGCCGACCAACGAAGGGCCGTAATCCAACCAACCAAGGCTCATGAACTAACCAACCAAGGGTCGTATACCAACCAAACAAGGGTCGTATAACAACCAACCAGAGGTCGTAAGCTAACCAACTAAGGGTTGCATACCAACCAACCAAGGGTCGTAAACCAGCCGAAAATCATACACCAACCAAGGGTCGTATACAAATCATGAGTTGTAAACTAACTACGGGTCGTACACCAACAAAGGTTTGTATACCAGAAATTAGGCATAAACCAACTAAAGATCGTAAACCAGCCAAGGATTGTAAACCAACCAAAGGATTTTAGACTAACCAAACGGTCGTAAACCAACTAAGGGTTTTATACCAACCAAACGGTAGTGAACCAACCGAGAGTTTGAAATCAACTGAAGGTCGTAAACCAACCGAGGATCGTAATCCAACCAGAGGATGTCGTAAACCAACTCAGGAGGTGCAGCAGTAGTACAGTGTTGTGATTGCCATGAGTGCAGCCAGCATCACGTGGGTGCGGTATGCCACTGTATGTGTGCGGGAGGTGGGCAAGGTGAGCGGCCGTATCAGCTACCGGGGTCACCCAGGCCACACCTAACCCGCGTACCTCGTCCAATTTGCCACTAAAATGAGACTGGGCCCGGGAATTGGCGCCAAATTTCCCAAGTGATCTCACAAAATTGGAGGCGAGGGAGAGGAAGAGTAGGGGGTTGGGGGGGAGGGGGGAAGGGGCGGGGGGTTGGGGGGTTGGGCAGTGGTGATACTCCCCCATTCCGTCCTCTTCAACAGTTGAATAGGGGTCAGGAAGCATGTCGGACGGGGATAAAGACAGCGTGTCCACTGGTGTAGAGGTGTGTGTGCGTGTAATTGCCCATTTGTAATTACGTGTTTGTACGGTATGGGGAGGGAGTTCTGCTCTCGTGGGGACTCATCTCCTTAACTTCTACAATGACAAAGCTTTTTAGGGTTTTTTTCTATGCTGTTAGCCTTCACAATTTCCTCACTCAGTTTGCTCCAACCATCCACTATTTTGATGTTTACAGTAACAATTCTTTGTTTCACTTTTCGGTTTCCTCCTTCATTTCCTTTTAAGGCCTCTGGTTGTTGTACCGATTTTGCTTGCGTGTGATTAACAATTTGTGTTACGGCGAGAGAAACTTTATACTCGCGTTGCCCCGTCTCTTATGACTGAGTTGAACAACCTTGATGTTCATCTCGAAGGCAGAAAAGAACACGATAGAATATTTGTGTAACGATGACCTTATGAATCTGTTGGTACCTCTTTTCGTCCATTAAGAAAGATGTCTCTAGCGTGGCAGGAAAGTAAAGAAATGATATGCCGCTGATGGAGTTGGTTGAGAGACACAGGCACAGTCCCGTTCCCTACTGAGGCAGACTTTCATCTCTAGCGTTACAATGTCGACGCCTATAAACCAGATGCAGCAGCATGGTGTTCGGGGCTGGAGGGTAGGGTCCAGGAACAAGACCACCCTATCAATAGCCAAAGCTTGCAGATCACAGCCTGACTGGGCAAGTGCTGGTGGTGGTGGTCCTGTCTTATAGAAGGTGGCTGTACACACGGTCAATACGTATGTCCAGCTACACCGCAGCAAGAATGGCACACCAGATTTCCACAATCTGTCGTACAGAATCCGACAGACTGTAGGTTACAGATGACATAGGTTCGCTTTCTGGTCCCCACAAGAGTAGGGAATGATTTCTCGTTCTTGCCTCACCTATTTGTATATAGCTTTAGCATTAACATTCTAATCCATTGACCAGAAGCTGGTTTCTATACTCGTTCCTCGTTGAACTTTGAAGTTAACTTGTAAGTTATCTATATTCAAAGTTGTATGGTAACTACCAGATCTGATATCGTTTTACTTCTTAAAACGATTGGAGCTTGTGTTTTAATAGGGTTGCTTGATGATATTATGGAAAATTTATCCCTACTCTCTCTCTCTCTCTCTCTCTCTCTCTCTTTCTCTCTCTCTCTCTCTCTCTCTCTATCTATCTATCTATCTATCTATATCTATCAGTCTTTTCATCTAGTTATCTATCTATCGATCTATCTATCTATCGATCTGTCTATCTATCTATCTATCTATCTATCTAGCTATCTATCTAGCTATCTATCTATCCATCTATCTATCTATCTATATATATATATATATAAACACAGGTGTATATACATTACGGGCTGACACGTAGGATAGTATAGCAGCCTTAAATCTAAGTTCCAGTTTCAATCAAGTCGTTTGAACTTGACACAGAGACCAATATGCTCCATAGAAAAGTTTTTACGACTACTCACATCTGGGAAGCAGTTATTATGGGAGATAATATTTAACGAAATCCTCTCCCACTCTAAGTCTTAAGTCATGTAAAAGTCTAAAGAATCCACCGGAGGAAAGTCTCTTTTTTCTTTTTTTTTAAAGTCCAGTATAGCGGTCTGGCTTTATCCAGCAAGGCCCTTTGAGAGCGAGGGGGGAGGGGGGAGGGGGAGGTAGGGGGTGGGGGTGGAGGGGTAGTGGAAGCATTAACCAACGAGAAGCCGAAATAGTAATTGTAAATCTACTTTCACGAAATTGATGTAAATCCCCCCCCCCTCTCCCCGGTAGATATTAGAGTAGAGGCCTAGTGTATGTGTTTGTGTATGTGTATGTGTGTGTGTGTGTGTGTGTGTGTGTGTTGTGTGTTGTGTGTGTGTGTGTGTGTGTGTTCCCTTGCCTGTAAACACCCCATAACAGCGCTGGGAATAAGAGGGACTTTCCTGAAAACACCAGATGTTTACTTGGAGTCCAGATCCGTGTTGTGCTGTCGTTAGTTCCGGTTCACGTAGAGCCTTCAAGATACGAGAAGGAGGCAATTTGTTAATCTTCTCATTCTTCACAAAATCTCTCGTCTGTATAAAGTTTGAGACAGACAAGTACGAATGTCTGTGTGTGTGTGTGTGTGTGTCTGTGTTTATTTATCTCCAGCAGGGCGTGTCTCTGCATATCGATCGTTTATAACGAAGAAAGAATAAAAAAAAGATGAACTGAGACTTTGTTGTAATACAAGTTTAGGATTATTTTTACCTTCACAGTCCCCACAATGAGCAGGGATGAAGATTATACACCTTGAAATTTGGTGTCTGATTTCACTTTAAGAGAAAGCTTGTGAATTGTTCAAGTATGTTGATTATGGGACAGGGCTGGCTGGAAGCTTGGACTGGACTGGACAGCCTGGAGGGGACTGGGGGCCTAGTGAGACGGTAGTGGGGTGGGACAGGGCTATAAGCTTGTTGGACTGGACAGCCTGGAGAGGACTGGGGGCCTAGTGAGACGGTAGTGGGGTGTGGGACAGGGCTGGAAACAAGTCTGCCTTGCAAGACTACGGTCCAGATCTGTCAGCCGGTGACGTGGTTGGCATTGATTTTGCTGGGAGTCGATGCTGTCATGAGAACTGCTGTCATCCTTGACACCTGTCATGAGAACTGCTGTCATCCTTGACACCAACGGCGGAGTCATTCGACGCATTCCCATCGAGCAGGCCCATCCCTCAGGCCATCATTTATGAGGAGAGGGAAACAGAAGGGGCCCCCCCATCTTTGTGCCCTGCGGGACGCCACGGGCGAGGGACTGGAAGGCGGAGAGGGCGGCTGCCGGCCCCTGGGAAGGACCCCAGCCCGACGGCGCTCACTGAGGAGGTCTGGTCTGAAGCCTTGGAACGAGACTTGCCCACAGACCCGAAGGCTGACTGACGTCCTCCTTCGATGACGGAGTTGTGGCTGACAGCGTCGAAGGCCCTGACTGACGACGTCAGCCGACGGATGAAGAGGTCTTTGGGACGCCGACGGGGCAGTGGGCGTACTGGAACATAAAACCTCGCTTCTCCAGTCGATACCCGATAGGGAATCGAACCCTGCTGCACCCAGGAACACGCGGAAGGCCAACTGGCCTCACGTCACGTCATAGCCGTTGCTGAATGGCGTCAGCCCGAACGGTTTCAAAGGACTCGAACCCCGTCTGCAAAGAGCCTATGTCAAGTCGAACTGAATTCAGACTAGGCTTCGAAGAGATTCTCATGGATACGGGTGCTTCGAAGTGCTCATTCTGCTCACAAGTACGGGTTCGAACCCCTGGTTTTCGAAGTGCTCATTCTACTCAGAAGTACGGTTTCGAGTCCCTGGTTTTCGAAGTGCTCATTCTGCTTACAAGTACGGGTTCGAATCCCTGGTTTTCAAAGTGCTCATTCTGCTCAGAAGTACGGGTTCGAATCCCTGGTTTTCAAAGTGCTCATTCTGCTCAGAAGTACGGGTTCGAATCCCTGGTCTTCAAAGTGCTCATTTTGCTCACAAGTACGGGTTCGAACCCCTGGTTTTCAAAGTGCTCATTCTGCTCAGAAGTACGGGTTCGAACCCCTGGTTTTCAAAGTGCTCATTCTGCTCAGAAGTACGGGTTCGAATCTTGCTTTAGAGCTTAAATTCTGCTCACAAATGCGGCGAGTCTTAAAGTCTGAACCTTTGCCTCTAAACATCTCAAAAAAACCCACAAAAAAATTGTAAACAGAATCTCTCTCTTCTGTCCTACAAAAACCTAGATATTTGAGAGACGAAATATTACACGATCATCCTTCGACCCTTGCGTTCCGAAACGCGAGGCCCAAGTCTCGAAACAGGGCAGCCTGTTCCCCATTACCTCGTCACATGAATATGTTGTGTTTTCCAACACCCTTCGCCTCGTTAATCCCCCCCATTCTTCCCCCTCCCTTCTCCCCCCCTTCTATCCCCCCCTTCTCCTCTCATCCCCCCCTCCCTTCCCTTCCCCCCCCCCCCGTATCCCTCCCACAGCTGTTCGCGTTATTTTTTTTCTTCTCTCTCTCTCTCTCTCTC
>JAYMFT010290976.1:0-10366 GCA_038088735.1 Panulirus argus | reverse complement strand
ATATATATATATATATATATATATATATATATATATATATATATATATATATATATATATATATATAATGTATATATTATCCCTTGGGATAGGGGAAAAAGAGTACTTTCCACGTATTCCCTGCGTGTCGTAAAACGCGACTAAAAGGGGAGGAAGCGGGGGAGGCTGGAAATCCTCCCGTTTTTACCTTTCCAAAAGAAGGAACAGAGAAGGGGGCCATGTGAGGATTTTCCTTCTAAGGCTCAGTTCTCTGTTCTTAACGCTAACTCGGTAACGCGGGAAATGGCGAATATGTATTAAAAAAAATTAATATATATATATATATATATATATATATATATATATATAAGGAATATGATATGCCAAAGTTCAAACAGTCCTCCAGCATCGACGCGCCACTCTAGCTGTGAAATCACGGGATTACATAAGAACTTTAACCCTAAGTAGAGAAGTCACTGGCCGGATAATGTCTATGTACATACAGCGTACCTCTTCCCTGACACTACAGTCTTGGTTCTTACCTTTCCAGCATTCCAGCACTCCTCTTCTTAGGCCAAGCGTACTGTGGACTTCACACACTTCCATGCTTCCATGTATGACAACATACCTGTAAAAAAGAATAAACGAGTTCAGACGAATGACATGCGAAAATCGCTTGATGAAACCGCTTCCAGTCTATGGAAACGGGACGAATGATACATCGGGAAATAGAATGCCAATTTTTTGATGCTCGGTGACTTTGCGGTGTATCAAACTCATCACTGGGCAATTACCTTGAGCTTATTTGCTCCTTACCTTATGTATACCCTACGATGGTTTTAGAGGCCTTCTTCCCTGAAGCTCGGTTTTAGACCTTACCTTACCGTTACCGTACGATGGTCCTCTACCCTAACAACTGGGTCCGTGACCTAACCTTCTGTCCATCTTACCTAGGTTTCGGAGGCCTTCTAACCCTATGGATCGGTCTGGGGCCTTACCTTACCTTGCGGTTACCTTTCGATGGTCTCTTACCAAATCAGCTCGGTCTGGAACCTTACCTTATCCATACATTACGATGGTTTCGGAGGGAGGTTTTCTACCCCCGAAGCTGGGTCTGGGAACTTACCTTTCCTTACGTATATCTTACAATGGTTTCTAAATTCTTCTACCTCAACAGCTCGGATCTGGACTTGGTTACCCAACTGTTTTTTTTTTTTTTTTGACCAGTTAAACTATACCAGAATTTTGTTGTGCGTAAATAAAGAACTGGAAAAAAAAAGAGTCCGGGTTGGTTCCTCGAACGTCATCCGGTCCATTTGCCTTGTTCTTATACAGTCATTTCCCGCATTGAAAGCAAAAAAGTAGGATCACTCCATATTACAATCAACCGGGCATATTCCATATTCACTGTGTATATGGCAATGTTACATATCTCGCTGAATCAAAGATTTTTAACTCTTGATAGTTCTCTACCATTTAATTGAAGTCTCGAACGTGTGATTCTTCCCTAAAATGTGTAATAGCAGGGTTACTATGAGGACTTTTATCCATATAAGGTGTAAGTCAGAGTCGCAAAAAAAAACTTTAAATACAAAATTAAATGAACACGAAAGGGAAAGCAGGTTTTTCCAGAGAATTTTCAGGGATTTTTAGAAGTGATGACTGCAGGAGGAACAGACACTAAGAATTCCAGTCTAACAGAGCCGGCGAGCAATTGTCTCCTCGGAAGATATACTATTAGTAAGGTGTCTAATTTCACAGCTCAGCAAGGAGGGAGAAGGACGAGAAAAGCAAAGCTACACTAGACGAAGAGTAAGACGTCAGTAGATAAAGAAACTATGAAGGCGCTCTAAGGAACGGACGGATCCTGCCTGCGTCACGGGTTACAACATCTGATGATGGGAACACCCGCTGGGTTACGAAACGCCCGGCAAGTACCACATCATGTGGGCGAGAGACGGCGGGCTGGGAGTAATCATCACCAAAATCATCATTACCATCACTAACATCAGCGTCAAATCTTCAGCCTCATCATAACACGATCAGTAGCACCATCATGCTCACCAGGGTCGTAAACTAAACAGCCAGTGATCTACAATAACATCACCATGATAACACAGAATCACGTCTACTGTACCACTGTCAATATATTCTTCCGTATATTCATTATTTCAAACGAAGACAGTAATGGTGTAGGCAAACCTAGCTGCTCGTACGCCCCCACCATTAGCTGTATCGCGTAAAACTTGGCAAGCAACTGCTTCACGTGATTACTGTGAGGGCCGCTGAGAACTCAAGGGTGGGCCGGTTTGATAACTGTTTCTTTCCCAACACCTTGAAGCAGTGGAACTTGACCAGACACTTTACTAACAGGTTTTTTTTCCCCCTTCTTCCAAAAATCTTAAATACTTTTCCTTGTTTCTTCTTTCCTTTCAGTAACATCTCTATATATGTTTCAATTTAGGTCCGGCCTTGATTTGGACTTTAGTCAGTGAATGGAGCCTCCAACAATGAAAAAATAGGTGCTGTTAATACCAGTGTGATGTACCTACGGTTCTTAACCTCAGCAGCCTCTCTGCCTATAATCTCGGTGGTCTCTCTAGCCCCATAACTCCTGCATCCGAAACTACAACCTTAGTGATCTCTATAATCCACAGGTCTTATGGCCTCAGTGATGTCTACATCCACAACTCCTACATCTCCTGTAGTCTTTACATCAACACCAAGTCACGGTATTCACTAAAACTCTTACCTCAGTGCTTTTTCTACATTCACATCCTACATTTTCTACATTCAGCTCCTAACGATTCACTAGACTGTTCTTCCATGCCCTTCCTCTACAACTACCCACTCCTGCTTCCTCCTAACAAGCTGCAGACTCCCTCACACGTACCCATCCACCCTCCCCCACACGATTCCCACTCAGAGCATTACCCCTGACATCAACACTGGAGACAGATGACGCTGGGGACAAGCTGATTTACAGCTGGGAAGAGAAGGTCTTGACCCCAGCGTGGAGGAGTGACTGGTCTTGGCTGGCGCACCCCATGACTTTGTATGCACAGTGGAATGACGTTGGTATTTTTTGGCCCTGCAGGTGGGGCTGGGTCCAAGGCTTCCTACCGACCCTTTGTGCTGGACGTAATCACTTGATAATCACGGTCCGCTGCCCCCGTAGCCATTAATACAAGTGTCCTCAGTAATTACGCTTTCGGGGAGCTTCTCTAACTCCCTCCTGACTGGGTTCGTTGGCTGGTGTACCATGAATACAACCGATGTCGGTGTGTTGTTGTTAGATTCGCCAGGTCTCTGCCAAGGTACGGGCCAGTGTCATACCGACGGGCCGGCCATGTTGGAGCTCCTGTCGACACCCATCACTCAAAACTGGAGGGATTCTTTTTCTTGTCCAAGTCTCGTGCCATTTAGTGTTCGAACGATATTTGCTTTTGAGTGTATGTCTTTTTTTTTTGTGCGTCTGCCTTTGCTACTTGATCGACTTTACTGCTCTTGCATGCCCCTCATATCCACAGCATCCTGGTTTAACTGACACAGCGCAGAGGACCTGTAATGTTTTCTCAACACCATCCTCGTAACACCTCAGAGATTTGCTTTATACACTGATAATCCACAGATTGAAAAGTGTCGGAATCCGAATGTATTGTATGTAGCCTTTGAGGGTTACCACACACTGCCTCTCACACAGTCTAGGTGGCGCATTTTGCTAGTGTTTTCAGATCATAACCCGAGTGCTTTATGTTGATACCGTCTTCTGCAAGGTAGCCACGGCACCCATATCACCCCAGCTGATGAACGTGTGAACAGGTGGTGATACACAGGCGCTGCTGGAACGGTGTCCAGAGAACCTCTGCCCAACACACATACATCATCACCACCACCAGACAGCATGTGAGAAGGATCGTTTGGGAGGCAAACCAAATCTTAGTTTCAAAATTGCTTTCAGACACAAGGAGAGTTGAGATATTCAGGATGATATACACGATGTATATTCCGCCTAAGCTGAAACGCGCTGCAACATTCTGGTCGCCTCTACTGAAGAACGACATTCCAAAGGAATGCAACAAGAGTGGCACCAAAACTGGGTGGAATGGGCTAAGAACAAGAATGGAATACCTCCAGTTGCCCACCTTGTATAAAGGAAGAATAAGAGAAGTGACGGCCATGTACAGATTTCTATGAGGCCATGACGACATTAACATGGAGAAAAGTTCTCCGATATCATGGAAGAGTCCAGAGCCAGAGTACACGAATGGAAGGTGGACAAAAGAAAGTGTACGGAAGGACGTGATAAGGCATTTCCTCTGCAACGTAGTTGTGAACTCAAGTAAAATGTTGAGCCAGGGTTAAGTAAATACAATTACCATCAGAAAATTAAATAGATCATATGACAAGAGAGTCGGGATAAGAAGGCAAGGGCCCACTACTGTAAAACCAACCCCTCAAAAGCACAAAAAAAGTAATTGCAAAAAGGTAACTTATTGATTTTGTGAAATTTGTAAAGCGCTGGGTCCTCAATGGATATTTAGCGCTTTTTAGCTTGAAAAGCTGTCTACAAACTTAAAATTACTCATACAGAATCACGTAATTTTGAGTTTTTTTCAATAACAGTGTTGTGTAAACTTTTTCATTATTTCCTCCGCTGATAACATATGATTCATACAGAGACGTTTAATTTTGGCATTCACATTAGCCAATGTTCCCCTGGTAATAAGGCAATTCCAAGTGTCACATACAGGGGCAGGTCGCCTCTCCAATACGTGATCCTAGGTCAACACATTATCACCAATCCTCAGTCGAAAAAGCATCGTCTCAAAATGGTGATTCCTGTTGGAGGAGGAGTGCCATAAGTACTTCAACACTTATCCTCCATAGTCTGTTCTGATAGGTCTTACGTCCCGCCTTCCTTACGATTTACATCTAACAATTATCTACTGTCCATATCATCACTGCAAGGTATAATTCCCGTATATAGACTGTTAGATATAGCTCCTTCTAGCCTCAGCATCTGCTGTCTAATTCCAAAACGTAAGCAGAATTCTACAGTCTTATGCTTAATGTAGATTCCTATAGCGTGATGTAGCTTGGAGCTCACTATGGAAATCGGAGTTGACTAACTTTGAGGAATCGGGACTAAACATGCAGTAGGGTGAAAGGCATGCACAGGATAGAGTAAAGTGGAACGATGTGGTACACTGGAGTCGAGTGCTGTCAATGGACTGAACCAGGGCATGTGAATCTTCCGGGATAAACCATGGAAAGGTCTGTGGGGCCTGGATGTGGATAGGGAGCTGTGGTTTCGTTGCATTACACATGACAGTTAGATAATGGATGTGAGCGGATGTGGCCTTACTTCGTTTGTTCCTGGCGCTACTTCGCTAACGCAGGAAACGGCAAATAAGTATAAAAAGTATTATAATTATAATCATTATTACTACAACTTGTTATAATTCATCTTATCTACTTTATTTTGGGGGGTAGGAAGGGGGGTAGGGGGGATTTGCCTACCGAAGGTGCAGCCTGAAAATACCATACAATTCTGTAAATATTGAATATTCTTTTGGCAGTTTTGTCATATGGTATTATTCACAATACAGAAAAAACAACACTTTCATCGCATTATAAGCTATCAGGAGATACTCTTATTGTCAGCATGACTAGTATCATGCGGAAGATATCTAATCCCTGGTATTACTGAAGCTTTTGGTTGCTTTCAGCTTGTCCCAATAAGGTTTGAGGTCAGGAACCTTCCAGGGATGTAACCAAACAAAACTTACTTCTTGAATTAATTGTATGTCTAAGCCAGTGTCATATACGATAGTTCTCTTTTCTACTCTTACAATAGAAGGTTTAAAGAGCTTTGAAAGTTGATCAAATATCTCAAGTCAAGAGCAAAAATATATTCATGTGTAGGTTAAATGTTTAATGTTACTGGCTAAAAAAATACTTTAAGCCAAGTTCGTGTCTTAAACACACACACCCACATACACACACACGATACATATTACACACATATACGATTAAGAGACGAGGCAACACGAGTGCAAAACTCTCTCCTCATAATGCTCACAGACACAGACACACACACACACACACACACACACACGCAGGCCTTGACTGAGCAGTTGCTGTGGACCACGAATGAAGTTAACATCAAATATGGTTATGAGCAATTGAGGCGAAAGCGAGGCCAACTCAAGTCCCCAGCCTGAGAGATGACCCGTCACACACTACAGGTATACTACTCCACGCACACACAAGACCCGTGAACGAGCACATCACCGTCTTTGCTCCTGAGGGAGAAACTTTTACTCCTTTTCGAACTTTATCTCTCATCTGACGAGCATGAACTAATCTGCACCAAGTACCGCAGACGCCAATTAGCTAAGGTAATCCAGCTTCCATTATTGGGGACGTAGGAGGGGAAGAGACGTAAAGAGCCCTACGAAGAAGAGAAAGAGAGAGGAGAAAGATAAGGGAGATGATTAGAGGTAGGTGGAAAGATATAGATTAAACGGAGATACTGACAGAGAGGAGAAGGGAGGAAGCAAGGATGAGACGAGGGTAGAGGAGTGGAGGAAAGGGAAAAGAGAGGGGATAGAAAAGCGAGAAGAGTGAAAAGGCAGAAAAATTAAGAGAGAAACTCCTACGGTAGATGGTGAACACAGTTCCAAGGCCTAGGAGGAGGTTATGCCCTCCTCACGTTGGTACAAGATGTAAACACCAGGAAAAAGTGGGGAAAGAAGGCTTAAAGAACGAGAGAGTATTTGTAATTTAGGTGAAGGTGAAATAATCTACTGGAGGTTATGTGATGACAAATGTAAGATGATGATGCAGATGAATAAAAAGATTATTAAGACTCGATGGGGGGTAGAACACAATGCCGTGCGTGAGAGTATTAAGTCTTTGAAAATGTTGGTGCATCCCAAAACGCCACTGGTCACAGGTGAACGAACCAGAACTTCGGAAGAGCCAATGAACAAATCCCATGGGGTGACTTCCACAAGCAGGAATCGGCAGCAACGACAAACGCCCACTTTCCCTCCAACCGAACCCCACGACATCACACAACACCCCTTCTTCCGTCTAGCATTCCGTAGTGGTACCACTGCCAGTGACAGTCCCAACACGTGACCGAACCATTACACGAGCTTCCGGGCTTCCACAGGCAAGTCTTACCCTTGGTAGTGTCTTCCATACGGCAGCAGTGGTGTCCAAGCGGCCGGGAGGCTGGGTGGGTGACTCACCACCAACATGAGCGCCAACTTCCGGCTTCAGCGGCCAGCCGCCAGACAGGATGGCTCCCACAACAGTTCAGGACGCACGGAAAACACAAAAACGAAAAGCCGGATAATATCCTAACTGTCTATTGTCTGAAAAACAAAGTGTAATGCATCCTACATTTCAAATATGACCAAATATACTCTTCCGGTCTAATGTCTATTATCTAAATGTGCAATATCTAAAAAATGAAAATTTGAGGACATTAACGTAATGGATAATGAAGACGATCACGTCACATTAAACCCGTACTAATTAATTTGGTTCTCAAGATAATTACACTAATGGAAGCGGAGAAAAATCTAATCGGCCACTTTTGGGATTTACATAAAATTCTGGGAGAAGCCCATCTTTTCTTCATGGAATTACGTCGACCTTTCCACATGATTGTTTGAGATGTTCATGACTCTGGGAAACCAATTTCTTTCAGAAATTTCGGGAAAAAATTAGGACTGCATCAACCGATGCAGTCACAAACAATGTTGAAGTAAAAATACAATATAATACACCATGTTCCCCAGAGAACTCAATGGGCAATGTATACAATAAGGAAGTATATGGCCTTTGTATTACTTTAAACACCTAATGAAGGAGTCCCAATCTTTTTTCGACTGATGATTCCATGATGACGCTGACGGCTTTTCCTGATAGCCAATACCTCTAAAGCCGAAGTAGCCAACTAACCATCTAAAGAAATGCACCCATTGGGGGGCACTCGAGGAGGTCGATATAAAAGTTTAATAACATGACTTCTCTCGGTGTCGCATAGGGTCTTTCCAGAGGAAATTTGGTAAACGGCCTCATCACCTGGATCGGTAATCCTGGGGAAGAGTTGTGATTACTTCCATCGCCTACTAATGAGAGACAAGTGGATGAACAAGGGGCGGACCTTACTGTGCGATGGTTGGGATGGTATGTGACCAAACCGTCGTGTCGCTCTTCTGCTTAATCAGGCTGCTGGAGGTCTATGTAAACACTACAGCCAGGCTGGCTTTGTAAATTTCATAGGTACTTAGAGACGCTTTTGGGACGCGTCATATGTTCTTATTATAGTTATGGCATCACCCTATTTCACGGTTAACATTCTAATCTTCCATTTCTGTTGTGTTAGCAGGAAACAATCATTTTCCAATGCAGCTTATAAACAATGGCTTGTTGCATGATGCATTCTTATCTACGCTCCAGAAAATGGAAACGGATTTCAGTGGTTCCTTTCAGATTGGTTTCGGTCGATACAGGCAGTAAATGATCTTTGCATTTTTTCTTACTCATGAATTTCTCTCGCCTTGACGGGTCATCTTTACACTGCTGCTCAGAGGACAAGCGCTTTATAGAAAGTCATGATCAGTTTTGCCATTTCTCGTCTTGAACGTTCGCAAAATCCAGTCTATCATCTTCCTTAAAGAGGCCCTTAATTGCAAAATTCTTTTTTCCTGTCAATTCGAATTAGTCCGACGGAAGTCTACGTATAAAAATTAACGAAAGGGAGTTTTCAGACTTTACAGTGCATAAAAACAACATCGATTTTTTATCTGTGGTGATATTGCTGGTATCACCGGGAAATTTATCGATTCTTCCCTCTTCCCGTAACTTCGTACCTG
This sequence comes from Panulirus argus, assembly GCA_038088735.1. NCBI lineage: Eukaryota > Metazoa > Arthropoda > Malacostraca > Decapoda > Palinuridae > Panulirus > Panulirus argus. The sequence continues at coordinate 1,490 of JAYMFT010290976.1, read as the reverse complement.
AAGGATTGTATAAAAAATTTTTATCGACTCGTAAAGACTTGTGCTAAAAAGTAATAAATGCTACAAAATCTCGGTCACTATATAATTTTTCTTTAGACTATTTTGGGATGCAAATCCGTTGTCGTTATAATCTTAGAGACGTATCTGTTTCAGCCGCAATAACGGCATTGGCTGCATCTAAAGATCACGTACGTATAAAGGATTTACAATAGATGTTTCCCTCCAGTATTCGTATATCCATCCGGCCATTACAACTCTGTCGTAATGTATCGTCATGACTCCAACGTATCTTACGATACCCTGGCCGCTAGCCCCCCGTAACACAGTTACGATTAATCTCACGACTCCCGCTGACAGCCCTCAATAGGGGATTAAATCACGGCTTATGTTATGGATCCTCGCCTTACAGTGCCACACTCAAGAGGCACAGTGGCGCTGGGGCAATCTAATGCCATGCCACCTACTCTTCTGGAAGACGGACATTCTGCTTAAAGACAAAGGATTTCAAATGTGTGCTTTCAAATCAGATAGTTTACATACAAAGCTTGATGTACAAGATGGTATAGCAAACCTTTTATACAGTCAGTTATCATATCTACTTCCGTTCCCAGTTACGTAAGGCGGACCAAGTGCACAAAAGCGTCCACCTTCAAGTGCACACAAGTGAGCACTTTTACTTATCATGAGAAAAGTAACATTCCATTACTGGGCTTCCGAATTCCAGTCCCTCAAGTTGGCAAAGGTCAGAGGTGCCAAATTTTCCCGAAATACACTTGCTACCCCGCTACGCCCAGGAAGTTTTTAAACTCCAAAAGGTACAACACTGTTTGCAGATACAGGTATTGTCAGAAATTTACCATAAGTCAGGCGTCACAAAGGGTCAACTGAAACGAGCTGAAAAACAAAAAAAGCAATACCGTGGACTGCCAGCAGTGCTTATGAAATCCTAGAGGATACAACATCCGCAGCCACATCCTGCCCGTGTATCAGAAAATGCCGGCAGCTCTATCTCTCTTGAGGACGACCCAACGGCCCTTGAGTATCATGGCGTGGCCTTAGAGTTGATCCTTAAGGGTCAGGCCAAAGGCCAGGCCATCATAAGCCAAGGATCGTACCATCCTGTTCAAGCCGTTCAACATTTCATCTCACGAAAATTCTCAGGTCTGTGTCGAGACAATAGGGAGTCGCCTGTTTAAAAAGCAACGAAATGTGTGTACGATATAAGGTGTCTTTCGGTGAATATGTATGTATGTATGTATGTGTGTGTGTGTGTGTGTGTGTGTGTGTGTGTGTGTGTGTGTGTACTATTTGCGAGTTTTGCACTCGTGTTGCCCCATCTTCTAACCTTGTATATATGCACCAAGTCATATATATATTTTTTTTTTTTTCATACATATTCGCTGTTTCCCGCGCTAGTGAGGTAGCGTTAAGAACAGAGGATTGAGCCTTAGAGGAAAAATCCTCACTTGGCCCCCTTCTCTGTTCCTTCT
>JAYMFT010290965.1:0-10366 GCA_038088735.1 Panulirus argus | reverse complement strand
ATGTGGATAGGGAGCTGTGATTTCAGTGCATTACACATGACAGCTAGAGACTGAGTGTGAGCGAATGTGGCCTTTTTCATCTGTTTCCTGGTACTACCTCGCTAATGGAGGGGGTGGCAATGCTATTTCCTTTGGGGTGGGGTGGCATCAGGAATGGATGGAGGCAAGCAGGTATGAATATGCACATGTGTATATGCATGTGTATGTGTATGTATGTATAGATTTATATGTTGTTATGTATATGTATGTATTGTACATGTATGTATATATGTATGTATATGATTGGATGGGTCTTTCTTTGTCTGTTTCCTGGCGTTACCTCACTAACGCGGGAAACAACAATCATGTATAATGAAATATATAGATAGATATCTAAATTTATCCATTATGATACAAAGCACCCTTGTAATGATGAATGAACTCCATAGGGCACAAAAATATATAAAGGGCCAAATTTGAAAGGATATGCAAAGCATCCCTACACATCCCTACTCCTCTAATTCATAAACACTAATCAAAAATACTATATATTATCTTTATATACACAAAGCTTTCAATTTATGATTGGGTTATGTTTGTGGAAAACCTGTCACAAATTAAATTCATAAGCTGAACTATGGAAAGCTATATTGTGAGGGAGGTTACGTTCCTGACCAAATTTTTTTCCAATGAAAATCTAATTAATGGATTACACTGAACCTTAACTTAGGTTACCACTAATATACAGTACCATACCTTATCATGGTGTAAAGTAGCTGATTTCTTTCTTCTTTTATACTTGTCCACCATTTCCCACTTTAGCAAGGTAGCATCAGGAACAGATGTATAGAGGCCTCATTTGTTCACATCCATTGCCTACCTGTCATGAACATTGCACTTAATCCACAGTCAAGCCCTTCAAACCTATCCATGGTTTTCCCTGGCTGCTTCACAATCCCTGGTTCAGTCCATTGACAGCACGCTACCTACTGCATACTGCATTGTTTCAGTTCACCTGGTCCCATTGATTTGTGCCGGTAACCCTGGCATGTTTATTGTGCACCCCAAGCTCTTCCTGTGAGCAATAGTGCAAAGGATCCATGTGCATCTTTCACCCTCCAGCATGTTCAGGCCTTGACCACTCAAAAAGAAATTTTCACTCCATCTTTCCATCTTTGGTTTAGTCTACTCTTCTTTTTCCCTCCACTTCTGACACAGATGTCCTCTTTGTAAACCTTTCCTTGCTCATTCTCTCCATATGCCCAAGCTATTTCAGTATGCCTTCAGCTCTTTCAACTACATATCTTATGACAGCAGCTCTCTCTTACCCCTTTATTACTTAATCAAACTACATTTCATTTCTAATGCCTCCACACCTTCCAAATTTTCTCCATTCAGACTCACTCTAGCCAACTTGTACCTATGCCCTCCTAGATTTAATAACCTTGTTTTTATTCACATTTATTTTCAACTTCCTCCTTTCATATAGAGTCCCAAACTCATCACCAAGTATTGTTGTTTCTCACTTGAATCTGCCACCAGAGCTGTCATCAGCAAACAACAACGGACTCACTTCCCTGGCCCCCCCTCACCCCCTACATACTGCATATTTGCCCCTGTCTCTAAGACCCATGCATAAACCTCCCTCAGCATCCCATCAACAAACAAAATAAACAGCCATAGTGACATCACACACTCCTGTTGAGGAACAACCTTCACCTGGAACCACACACTTTCCTCTCTTACTACTCGTACACATGCCTTACATTCATGATAAAAACTTCACTACTTTTAGGAGCTTTCCTTCCACTATACATTTATAAGACCTTCCACAGGACATTATCAATCCCATCATATGCTTTTTCGAGATCTATAAATGCCACATACAAATCCTTTTTTTTCTCCTTAGTGTTTTTCACAAACATTCTTCAAAGCAAACACCTGATCCAACCATCCTCTATGATGAAAATTTACTGAAAAAGGTACTGCACTGAAACATAGTGATGAGGGCTTTAGGTGCTGCTGGAGTAGTGTGGGGGGACTGAGGCTTACTGGGAGGGTGCAAGAGGTGCACATCACCCATTGAATTACCTAATTCATCAAATGTTGCCATATCAAAGGTAATGCAGAAGATATGTAATAGACATAAAGAAAAATGTGGTAATGATAGCTTGAGATGTTGATGGAGTTAGATGAAGGGAACTGGGAAGGAGAGGAAGCAGACTAGGCTTGTCTGCATCATTAGATAGAAGTAGTATGTAGAAACAATAGACAGAAGCAGTAGGTAGAATCATTAGATGGAAGTAGCATGACATAGGAGTATTAGTGGGAAGCTTTAAGCAGAAGTATTGGATTGGAACATTAGGCTAGAGCATTTGGCAGACACATCAGTTAGAAGTAGTTGGTATTAACATTAGGTAGGAGCCTTTGGAAATACTGTGCTATAGTTGCCCTCTGCCAGTGGCCTGTGAAGAGTGAGGCACTAAAGACTAAGAAGCGGCATTGGAGTTTCACCAGTTAAGGTGACACTTTTGCCAATGACCACCCCCTTGAGGGACTTCCCGAAGGGAATGGGCATCAGAAATAAAGATAAATAGCTCTACATCACCCCCTGAATCATGATTCAGCAGCTGTTTCAGTTGGAGGAGATCCAGATTTATTGAAATGTTCACTTATCATGGATGCGGTAAATAATGGGGTAGTGATGAACACAAACGGATGTTTCTGCCCAGCTGGTGGGATACAAATAGAATGGTATTTTGCCTTGACATGATTAAGATGTGCATAATTAGTGCACAAATACTTCAAATATGGTAATATGCAGTTTAAATGACAGAAAAATTCTTTTATGCATTGAAACTGTATAGATAAAAATCTTTTATTTTTCTAATCTGTCACTAGTTGTAGCACAGTGTTGTAAGTTAATACAGCATACACTCATTCCAAAGGGTTAAAAGTCTGAAGTTTCATAACATGAAGTCTTGCTGTATCTATATTTATGCATTATGAAACATAATATACACTTACACAGCATATCTTGACATTATAATGTCCATAAATTACATAATGGTCAAAGCATAATGAAAAGAGAAAAAGTGACTGAATCACTTAAGTGGGTCACAGTGATCACCAAAGTGAGTAAAAGTTTATGCGTGAGGCTTAAGTCAGTCACTGATTAGGGACAGCACCTGGTGCCGCATCTCGGGTAGAGGAGGGTTAATAAACTGTATGGGATGTGCAAACTGTTTTTGACAGCTTTGGACTGTGAAAAGGAAGGTTGTATATTATAACTGGCCATAATCCACATCCAAAGGGTTAATACATTTACTGTTATAGTAATACAGATTGACGAATCATTCTGTAAAATAGAGGTTGCCAGTCAGAAATCAGGCAACCTTGGGACCTCATGGCTGCCGGATTTTCGATTTTTCCTGAGAATTGATTGATTGCGTCCTGACTCTATATATGTTGTATGTATTGTAACAGAAAATGACTACAGTACTTTAAAGAAAGAAAAACACTAAATGAAAAGCAAATGAACTTTTAATGTTGAGCAACTAAGTAAAATGGCTTTGGTGCAGTAAAATAATACAGTACTCTACTAGTAACATGCTGGACTTACAGCAAAGTTCTGAAGAATTTTCTATTAGTACTGTATACAGTAGAAAAAGTTAAATACAGGTAGCAGGTGGGTTGTCAGGATCATTATCTTTATCACTAACTACTCACCTTACAGGTACAGACCACACTGAGATTCCTGCTGGAAACTGATGGAACTGGAATAACGATCGCTGGATTTTTGATTGGCAACCTGCGTATTGATTTGATATCATCAGTAATGTCATTGTGTTAGGAAAACTGGAGTAGCATGAGAGCAAAAATCACGTTACCATAGTTGCTAGAGGTCTGACTTTTTTCAGTTTACTGTATTTTGAACTTAGACACCAGCATTGTTTTGTGTCATTTTTAACTGACATGTCTTGCTTAACATAAAGAATATCATCAATTTTGTATGTTGCCTCCTTTTCTTGAGAATACTGTTCTTTATTTTAAGTTTTTGAGGATCTGGTATGATCATCAAAAATACATTTTGTGTCTCCTGGTTTTTGTATTCTGAACATGTGAGATATGCATGTTATAAGAAATAATTTCTGGAGCTGAAAAGTCTCGGAATAGTATTTTGATAAAAAAATTTATGAAAAAATGGAAAGATGATAACTTAAGTCATAGGTAATTTCATAACATAACCAGTCTTAGTTCTCTAGTGTGAATTTCTTTGAAATTGAGCAATGTTAAACAATGGATTTTTTCAGATCATTGATAACAATCTTTCCTCTGGGAAGTTTAGAACATTGTGTAAATTTAACTGTGGTGATATTCGATCCCTAATAGTTTCTCATTATTAATTTTATGTACCATAATATAAGTAAGTATATGCTGTGAAAAAATTGAAAAATATATTTATATCTTGTGCTGATCCAAACTTTTTTCTTGTGTCTCCTAATAACTGTAATGTAGACTAGTGTAGAGTTTGGCAGTTACATAGAAAATAGATTTTAGCCTTTATACATAAAATAGGACTAGAAATGATTATGCCTTCACTATGGCATTACTTAAACTATTTGTATATAAGCATATAGATGCTGTCCAATCAAGCTATGTGCTTTTTCTGGTCTAAGCAGTGCTCATAATGAATTAATTCTTTGTGTGAAAATTTGACAGCTTTTCATTTTGCCTCATGATATCTTATATGGTCCTGTTATCAATACCATAATGCTTCCTTAGGTTACACACTAACTTAGTGGATGCCATTATAAGGAAAGAATAAGGGCAAAAACCACAGAAATAACTGAGAAGTGCATGGAACCATGCTACTTCAGATTCTTTCTGGAAGGACATTGACAAAGTGGTGGCATGGGCAATGGCAATACTTGGAAAATGAAGTGGCAACCTTTGAAAACTCTCGTAACATTTTGGCGGGAATCTTAAATATGCAGTCATTCAGATTTTGGGTGTTTTTGGACTATAGTTATTTGGACTAAAATTTTTTGGCTGCAGTTAATAAATATACTACAAATAAAACAATAATAATTGTTGACTAGAATAAAGCATATCATCCAGTATGGGTAGATGAATCAGTCAACAATAACAGTTGAAAAAAGAATTTAAGGTAAAATAGTCCATCTCTCATAGATTAGATATGAGTAATGTAAAAGCATGATTATGAACTTTGTTGCTCCTGTTTGTCTGAGTCTCACAGATCATATGGTACTGCTAAAGACTTAAAACCTTTAGAAGTGCAAGATTTTTGGTGTTTTTAGATATTCCGAGGATGTGGAATATGTAGTAAAATATGAAATTATTTTTGAAAAGGTTAGGATAGCTGTATAGCAAAATCTATCAAAGGGAATCAGGCATCCCTACTTTTTTACCAGCCTTTAGAGTTAGGCTAGTTGAGAGGTAATCCCAGTTCTAGAAAATAAATGGCCATTAACTATTCATGAGTAAATGTGACTCATACCCCCTTTATCATTATCCTCCTCCTCCTCCCCACCCCCCAATTATAATCAGTGAAACCTGAATATTTAGTTTAATTTTTTTCGTAATGTTGACTTAATGACCAGCTGTACCAAACAAATAGACATCTTTTAGTGCTTAGGAATTCCCTTTAAAGCATGGACAGAAGGTAACTTGTCATTCGGCATGCAAAAGTATCACCTGCATGCTTTTCTTTCAGTTCTGCACTTGTCACTGTATGCTAGTCATAAACTTTATTCTTCTCCATCAAATGAGACCTTACAACCATATTAACAAAACACATCTTTACCCATTTTCAGTTTTAAGGTCAGGCCATGCCCTTGGTTTTGAACATCGTGTTACACATTTTTATTCTTTGCAGAATCAGCCTTTCAGTTTTAGTCAGTTTGCATAATACACTGTACCACAAAAAGTTTCATGACACTGTCTCTCATTCTTCATCCCCAGATATAGAAAAGATTCATACACCTGCCTTTTTCTTTTTGCAGCATTGATTTTTTAACTCGCTTTTTCATAGCAAAAAAAAAAAAAAAGCATATCCCATAGCCACACCTTCCAAAAAATTAAACTAAATTAACTTTTTATTTAAAGGTGCTTTCATTAGTATTTTATATTTCATATGCAGGCAACTTCATTTTTCTGTATCTTCACAAATTTTATAAGTTTAGATTTAACCTTGAGCTTTACAGTACATACTATAAGACAATCTTCCTTTCCAGAGACAACAGATGACTGCACAGAATATAGCCTTTTTCTTAGTCCTTCAGGGAATGATTCATCCCCTGAATCTCCGTGTGAAGAAGAAACTAATTTAAGTCATAGAGGTAAAATTGGATAATATTAAGATAAATAGAATCATTATTTTTCTTTTGGGACATTCAGCTCTTTCCATTGGCACATATATTATTTACAGCAACAAGGAGGGTAGGGAACTTCTACAGAACTTTCTCAGAGCAGTGTATTTACTGTACATTTATCTAACACTGCTCTTCTCAAACACATGCTCTTTCACTTGCTCTTCTTTCACATCCCAGTTCCTCTGCTTCTCAGTTATGTGCATGTTATTTGACTTACTCCTTTCATGCATAATTTTTCTTTCCTCTTACTGCTTCATTCACTCTTACTTGTACAGCTGCCTGCTCATTGGCTGTCATCTTGCTCATGCTTCTCCTCTTGCTTGCTTGTGTTCTCCATTTACTCTTCTCTTGTTTTTGTTACTTCCATTTTTTCCATTCCACACATTTGTTTCTTTTTACTATCCTAATACATGCATACATCTTGCACTTTCTCTAAACAGACTCTTCACTCACCTTTCTGCCATATGGATGTTCCTATACTTAAGAGATGTATGTAATAAGGTGAATCTAAAATATGTGACAGTTAACATAATTAAGTTGTTTCTGACCTATCATGGTATTTAATGATTCATAATGTTTGATAATCCAGGTACTTTTCCAGAGGTTGAGGATGAACTAATGGACTGGGCTTTAAGCATTTATCAAGGTCCAGTTGGACAAGACTCAATGGTGAATCTTTCTATATAATATGATATTAATGCTACAACTTGATATCAATAACTTTGTAATAAGTAATGGTCTTACCACTTTTCTAATGGCTGTTTAATTTTAGTCATTGAAACCTATTGTTAATATGATGAAATCATTCTTGACATCAGTACCCCGAACACTCTTGGCCCGTACACCTACTTTCTTCTTCCATATGTTCAGAGTAGATGCCCCCCCCCCTTTTTTTGGGGGGGGGTTGATATTGGTATTCTTTCCATTTACATGAAATCATATGTGAATCTTCCTATCTATCTGAGTGTCTGTATCTTTGATGCCCATTCCTTTCAGGTATTCCCACCAAGGCAGTGGCCATGGCAAAAGAGTCTCCTCTGATCCCTGTCCTTGCATGTCGCTCATGCTTACACTATTCCATGCATTCTTCCCCATTTCTCTCCCTTCAGTACTCTTCCTTTCTATTTCCCCATGTCACAGGTAGTCATCCTCTCACACCAACCCTTCTAATCATGCTATCATACGTTTTCCTTTTAAACTACCTGTCTTCCATTCTTTCCACTTGCTCAAACCACCTCAAACTATTACATATCACCCACATTACCACTCCACAATTCATTCCTGTTGCATTCCCTGCCGTACCAAATCTCTCATACACCTCATTACTTTCTTCATTCCATCTAGTCATACCACATGCTCCCATCAAATAACTCATTTTTGCAGCCTGGATTCTTGACCTCTGTGACTCATCCCTTTTCCATGTTTTTGGCTGCATAGGCCAGGGTAAGGAGGGCTAAGGTGTCCCTTAACCCCCTCTTCTCTTCCGCAATTACACCTCTACCCTTCAATATTCTGTTAACGGACCCAGTGACTCTTCCTCCCTATACTCTCTCCCTTATCTCTCCTTCCATATCACCAAACATACCCAAGATAGCTCCCAAATACATAAATTCTGTCACCCTCCAATCTATCTATCCCATAACTATAACACAGATTATTACACTTACTTCTCTTACAAAGTAGGGATTTGTGAAATCTATATTTTCGTTCTGTTTCCTTTTAAACACCATTGCTTTACTTTTATTCGCATTCACCTTCAATCATCTGTCCTTAAATGCATCATAAAACACACTCTCCTTCCTCTGGCCCCCATTCAGCAATTATCATTGCTTGTAATCACTGCAAGCAGGTTATCCATGAGGCGAAGCATTCCCTTATACAAAGGAAGTGTGATGACCTCTCCTCGTCATCCACTGATGGGTCTTTCTGGTCTTTAGCTAAGGGCATCTCTACCAACTTCTGTTGCTGTACCTTTCCTTCACTTTTCCATCCTGACGGTACTATAGCTATCTTTCCCATTGACAAAGCAACTCTCTTTGGTTCCTGTTTCTCCTCTAACTCCACCTTGGATGACTCAAACATTCCTTCACCCCCTGATGCTCTCTTACTAATCTTATGCCTCTTCCCGTAATCTCTTTTTGGACTGTCCAAAAGGCGTTTCTTTCTCTGGACACAAGTAAGGCTTATGGTCCTTATGGCATCCATCCCTGTGTACTGAAAGATTATGCCTCTGAACTTGCACTGTGCTTGCTGGTCTGTTCCATTTCTGTTTAAAAACCAAAACTTTTCCTTCTCCTTGGAAACATGCTTTGATACATCCTATCCCTAAGAAGGGTGATCTTTCTGACCCCTCTAACTATCATCCTATTGCTTTGACATCTACCATTTCTAAAATCTTTGAATCCCTCCTTAAACACCTCGTAAATCACAGTGTTCTCTCTGATCACCAGTATGGCTTCCATAAGGCGAAATCCACTGTTGATATTCTTTCTTATCTACTAATGTCTGGTCATCATCCCTGAAAGATTTTTGTGAGTCATATGTGGTTGCCTTTGACATATCTAAGGCTTTTAACAGGGTGTGGCATCGGAGTCTCATCTCTAAGCTCCCCTCTTTTGGATTCCCTCCCTCACTTTGCTCCTTCATATCTAGCTTCCTCTCCAACTGATTTATCTCTTTGGTTGTTGATGGATCAGCCTCCCTTCTTTTCTCCATCAACAGTGGTATCCCTCAAGGTTCTGTCCTGTCACCTAGACTTTTTCTCCATTTTTTCAATTATTTCTTCTCCTCCACAAATAATCCAAAGCACTCATACGCTGACTCGACACTGCATTCTTCCACATCCTTCAATTCTGCTGCCTCTTCTTTCACTTGATCTGCATCTCGTCTTGACCTAGCTTCCTCACTAAACTCAGACTTGAACAGGATATCTCAGTGGGGTACAAAAAAATCTTAAGTTTAATGTCTCCAAGACCTGATTTCTACCCATCTCTTTATCATCTTAAGTTTAATGTCTCCAAGACCTGATTTCTACCCATCTCTTTATCAAGAACTCCTCACAACTCTCGTCTTTCCTTTGACGGTTCTGTAATTCAACCTCTTGACTAATTAAACATACTTGTTATTACTGTAATGTCCACTCTTTCTTGGAAACCCCACATTATGGGAATAACTAAGTCTGTATCTATGAAACTGGGTGTCATATTTAGATGTCAAAACCTCTTCTCTTCTGAACAGTTCGCCGTTTATACAAGGGATTCAATTGTCCTTGTATGGAGTACTGCTCTCACATTTGGGGTGGTTTTATCTCTGTTTCCTTTCTTGACAGAGCTGAGTTGAAAGCAGTCGACTTATAAACTGTCCCAGGCTAACTTCCAAACTGGACCCCCTTGCCGTGCACTGCAATGTTGGTTCACTTTCCCTTTTCTGTAGGTATTAATTTGGTTTTTGCTCCCAAGAGCAGGCTGCTTGTGTGCCCCCACCACTAGCTAGATCACGCAATACTCGGCAAGCTGCTGTATCACATGATTATTGTGTAGCCATCGGCAACTCAAAGGTGGGCCGTTTCGATAACTGCTTCTTTCCTTATGTGTCAAAGCTCTGGAACTCTCTACCTTCTCATGTGTTTCCCATTAACTATGACCTGGCACATTTCAAAAGACAGGTCTTTCACTTTTTGAAAAATTCGTAAATACTTTCCTTTGTCTTTCTTTTTCCATTTCATGATTCTCTCTGTATTTCAATTAAGGCCCGGCCTTGATGTGGAATTTTGTCTTTGATTGGAGCCTTCAACATAAAATAATTAAAAACTCCACTCTCAGCAGACAACACTATCATCCTCAAACAGACTTGTTCCTAGTGACCTTATCTCACCACCACACTCCATCTTCAAGTATAATAAAATAAATAAAATAAATATATATATATATTTTATTTTATTTATTATACTTGATCGCTGTTTCCCGCGTCAGCGAGGTAGCGCCAGGAAACAG
>JAYMFT010290954.1:0-10366 GCA_038088735.1 Panulirus argus | reverse complement strand
TATATATATATATATATATATATATATATATATATATATATATATATATATATATATATATATATACGTATATATAAGTATATAAATCCTGGGTCAGATACCGGACAGTCAAGATCCACAAGATCCACTCATCCATCTCTTTTGTCTAAATCGGAGCTCACTCTCATAGAAGTGTACGAGACTTGTTATGCATGAATTCCTTTACCAAAACCCGTGTCGTCTCTCACTCAGATAAACTTTCTCCTTTGTATGTAGTCGTCCGTTTGTTCTGTGATTATCTTTTCCAGTGCTTTAGAGATCACACCCTCCGCTTTCCGTGTCATCACTCTTGGGGGCCATCGTGTCTTCTGTGGTAAAACCCGGTTTGAGCCTGTTATTTATATGTGTTATTCACCCCTTCACATACTGTCTTTACAGTACCCACTACAACTGTGCCCTCTGAATCCCTTCGTCTGATTAGCTGCGCTTTAACTGACATTTTGCTCCTGGTGCATTTATAGACAAGTTCTCGATTACATCCTGCCATATCCAAAATGTTCTTTTCAAAATATCTTTTTTTCCTTCTTTCTCATCCCTTTATATTTGTTTCTTGCTGCTTTATACCTTTCAAATATTGGTTGGGTGAATTGCCGCCTTATCTCCTACGCAGTGCATCCAATGGCTCATTAGCTTTTAGGTTTTTTCTTTGTTGAACCATATGTCTCTTTCCTTCCCGTTCCCTTGTTCTTACTCCTTCAATGTAGATTTCACAGAATCTTCCATGATGATATCCTGCCTTGGTTACAAAATTACATTTTCTAGTTCACGTGCTGTCGGAGGAATGTGTGTGGTGTAGGAGGGTTGATACGTGGTGCTAGGGTTGTATATGAGGTGCAATGGGTGTATGTTTGGTGTAGGAAGATGTATATCTGGTCTAGCTGTGTGTTTGTATGGTACTGTGGTGCCTGTTTAGTGAGGGTGTGTGTGGTATAGGGGTACATGCATAGTGTGGGGATGTATGTAAGGGATTGGAGCGTAAATGTGGTGTGAGTTGGTATATATGTCGCTTGGGGACGGACATGTAATTCTGGGATGCATTTGCGCTATATAGGGTTGTGATTCTGATGGAGCGTACGTATACTGGCGGCATGTGTGGTACTGAGTGTATGAATGTGTTGGGGAAGTACGTGTAGTATTGGATATGGACGTTTGATTGGGCCTACGTTTGATAGATGTGTACGTGGAATGTAGCTGACATGTGATGGTGTACGTGTGGTGGGGCGTACGTGTAGCGTTGGAAGTGTACGAGTGATGGTGTGTACCGTTAGTGTTGTAGGGGTACGTGTAATTGGGTATACGTGTAATGTTGAAGATGTATGGAAGCTAATGGTAGATCATACAGATGGTGTTGGAGGTTTATAATTGATGAAGTGTGCTGATAGTGTTGGAGGTTTACGTGTGATGGGGCCTGCATGTAGCGTTGGAGGAGTATTTTTCATGCCTTATAATGTTGGAGATGAAATTATACTTGTGAGGGGGTGTAAATATAGTATTGAGTATGTATGTGTGATGGAGGCACAGGTAGTGTTGAGGGTGTACGTGTGATAGGACGCACAGGTAGTGTTGAATGTGTGTGTGTGTGTGTGTGTGTGTGTGTGTGTGTGTGTGTGATGGGGCGTGCCTTGTAGTGTTATGCATGGGAAGGACGGATAACAAATGACCTGACGATCTATGATAAAGCTTATCTGCAGCGAACTTGGTTATGAAGGTGCACTGTACATGTAATGGGGCTAACGTGTAATGTTGGAGATGTACATGTAATAGGCAGTACGAGTGGTATGAAGGTGTACGTGTGCTGGGGAGTACGTGTAGTGTTTGATGTGAACATGTGATTATGAGAACGTGTGGCGTCGGAGGTGTACTTGTGACAGGGAGTACGTGTGGTATTGGAAGTGCACGTGTGATGGGGCGTACGAATAGTGTTGGAGTTATGACTGGGCATGCGTGTGGTTCTGTCGGTGTACGTTAGGCGATAGGAGTTTAGGTGTTTAGAGCTGTACATGTGACGTGTTTGGCTGTTTACAGTTTGTGGTGTGTGTGTGTGTGTGGTGTAGGGATGTATATGTTGTATGTAGAGGTGTGTGATATTTGGCTGTATATGTGTGTGTGTGTGTGTGTGTGAGTGTTTGTGTGTGTGATTACCATTATTGTGTTGCTGCCCCGTCTCTTAACCTTGTATATAAGTACCATGTTTGTGTATGCACATACACACACCTCATCCTAAACTAGGTACCCATTTTATCGACCAGTTCTGAGGGGAGGATGAACGCCTAGGTTGAGTGTAAGCCGACCGCCACGCCCAGTATTCGAAGTCATGCGGGTCAGACCCCAAATTGACCCAAGCCGACTCATGGTCATTATTGCTAATCACGGCACCACGGAGGCCTGTGAGTGTGTGTGTGTGTATGTGTGTGATTAATATGTGTGTGTTACGAGGAGAGAGTTTTTACGGTTATCTTGACTCTGTCTTTTAACCTTGTGTTTACTCCATGTATAAACACACACACACACACACACACACTGGACAACTCAACGAATTTAATCACACACACCCAACGTAAGTTGTGTGTGCGTGTGTGTGTGTGTGTGTAGGGAGTAAACGTGTGATGATGTCTTTGTAATGTGTGGAGATGTGCATATTGTGTAGATGTGTTCGTCTAGTGTGTGGGTTTGTACGTGTGGTGTCTGAGGGCATATTTATGGTATGAGGGAGTGCATGTATGCTGTATGACAGTGTGCTTCTTGCTGGGGTGTAAGTGTGGTGTATGGAATGTATGTGTGGTGCGGTGGCATATGTATGGTTTGTAGGGGTAAATGCGTAAAGTATGGTGTGTACATGTGGTGTGTGAGGATGTATATATGTGTATGGTGTGTATGTGTGATGATGTGGTTATGACGTGAAGATACGGGTGTACATGTGGTGTACAGGTGAGGGTAAAAGGTGTACCCGTAGGCGTATATTTGTGATGCACGGGACTGTAGGCAGGCGTGTGGTGTGCCGTGCTAATCCCCGACAGTTGTCACTGGTGGTGGGAGGGAGTGTGGGGTATGCGGGTTATAGCGTCATTATAAGAGGGCTACAAGTGCCATGTGTCAGAGCTGGGAGACAGATGGTGGCGAGGCCCACAGGCTGCCTGGTTACCACAGTAGAGGACACATCCTCCACACAGCCCGCCTCTGGTTCGCCCTCCTCACACCGCCAGAACCTGGCTTTATTCTCACCCGCGCTACAGGATACCGCTGCTAGCCCGGGGTACCCGCCTTAGTCAGGCGTCCCATGATGGAGCATCGGTGACCAGACCGGGCAGGGGACCGCCTTAACTCAGCATCCGGCAACTGCCACAGAAAGATAGATGAACCCCAACGTTGGAGCAGTAAAGAAGAAATGTCATTATCTGTTTTCAAATCGATTTCTTTTCCTCATCTCAGTGAAACGTAAGAAAATATATAGGTATTTCTTTGAAGGAGTAATCAATTTCCTTGTATTCATTGCATATGCAATATATGCACCTCTTTTAAAGATGCTTGATTAGTCAGGTCTTGAATTTTCCTCCAGTTACCAACATTGGAATGGTATTATATTAGAGTCAATTGCAGGCTATGAGACATGATAAGCGTCGACGCTTATGTTTTCTTTCTTAGTAGACTCAATTTAGGGTTATTGCTGCTTGCGTCTCTCGCCCTCCTGCCCCTGCCAGTATATGTGTTTGCTCTTATGGTTGTTGGATTGTTGTAGTAGCTGTTGGCAAGAACTCGTGCAGAAGGTTATCATGCTGAGGAGGTACCTCAAGCACCTGTTGAACATTGGCTATACCCAGAGATTCTTAGCCTATTTAGCACGGTGGTACGACCCTTAAACACGAAGTTACGACCCTTGAGTACGATGGTACAACCCTTAAACACGAAGTTACGACCCTTAAGTACGAAGGTACGATCCTTGAACAAGAAGGTAAGACCCTTGAACACAACGATACAACCCTTTAGCGCGAAGATACGATCCTTGGGTGTGATGTCCTGGTCGTTAACCCTTCCATAAAGAGCTGGTGGTATTGTCGTGCTTAAAGATCGCAAAGTGTCGTGTTGAAGGGGTCATAAGTGGCCTTAGAACAATAATGTCAACATTCTTGTTATGGACTAAAAATGCGACCACAAAATAGTTCTAGCGTAAATTGCAGGCGCGTGCGCGTGTATGTGTGTGTGTGAGTGTGTAAGACACCTAAATTGAAAAAATGCCTAAAATGGATGATTTCTCAGACGTAAACAAATGAGATGATTGCTACGATGTCTTCGCGGTCCCTCCTCACCCTGGCGAAGCTCCTCTTGCAATTTTGACGGGTTGACGGTAGGAATGCTGTTTCTGGTCGACGGCTTCTGTGCTGACGTCCTCCTTATGGTAATAGTACTAGAAGGTTTTGGTGTTATGGATGCCTTGTCTTGAGCCTGGCACGTGCCCTTGGCTGCAGATGGCTTGTTGCTATCTTGACCCCTGATAGAACGAGATGAAACTGAGCGCTGAGATATATAGATAAGGCAGCAGTTTAGAGAGCAGGTTTTATATTGTGCCGTCGACGACACCTCACATGCTGAATTAGCGTTGATACTGCCGACAGACTGGGGTTTTTCCATCGCTTGACGCGAAGAATAAGAATAATGAAGAAATTGGTTGTAGGTCCATGACCTTAAGAAATCTACATGCCATTTCAAATACGTAATTATGAGTTGTATGCTTGTTTTTTGTTCTTCTCTAAAATTAATTCAATCATGGTTGGCATATCGGTGCACCATGGCACCAACAGACGAGTTATATTCAGAACTATATTTAATAAGAAACGAAGTTAAAGCGCATGCGTACATATATGAAACGACAGTAGAAAACGAGAATACAGCTCATACGTATTTGAAGTGGTATTTTGCTTTCTGAACGTCATGCATATCCATCAAATATATCTACTATTCTTAGTCTTTTGAACTTCTCACATTTTCTTACCCATCTTCCACACAAAACCCATTTTAAACCATGCGATAAAAAGAGAGAAAAATTGATGCTAGTTTAATTCTTTTTTTTCTAGAGACACTGTGTGTGACCCTGACCGTAGGATGAGAGAATATCCGCGCAACCAAACCTTGCCTATAACTGTATTCATAGCGGCCATCTAAGCTGCCTTTGGCTTCTGGTACTTTTTTCCCACCCCTTGAGCACATTGGTACGACATTTGAGCACGACGGTACGGCTTTCGAGAACGACTTTACTACCCTCCGGCAAAATGAATATATAAAGAAACAGATAATGGTGTATTGGATTTTTGCAGCCATTCGGCTGAAAATACACAGTTGAGTTATAATATTACAGATATCACAGAACTGGGACGTCGTGATGGTCCCTAGTTAACTAATCATAAAAGAGCTTAAGATCAAGGTAGGCCAAATATATCCACACACTGGATAAGCACATGGTTGAGGTGCATCTAGATAGACAGGATAGCAGATATAAAGGAATATATACATAGTAAATAGTATGGTTTATACATTATGCGCTTGTTTGAACGTTGAGTGATGAATAGTTACATTTGTTCATGGATTGTGTATAACATTTACTATAGTAATTATAGGACTGTTTCTATATCCTTCTGTACGACCTCTGATTGGAACAAGTCGATTGTGGTGACGAACGGCGTTCCATGGTGGAGGGGTGTCCAGGGTTAAGAGGGCTCTGTGACGGGGTGTGTCAGCAGTTTATTGGCAACTGCCGTGTGAGCTGCCGGTGGTTGTCAGGGACAATAGGCAGGTTCATCAAGATGAGGGCCTCTTGATAGGTGGTGGCCTAGGATGATTCTGCATGCCCTTTTCTGCACTCTTTCTTGCTGGTCCCTTTGTGTAGCTGTTAGTGAGAAAGACCAGGCTTGGAGGGCATAGGAGAGCCTAAGATAGAATGAAGATGGCGAAGACATTCCTGAGCTCAGTTTGTGGGAAGCCTAGTGGATAAGTCGGCGTAGAAGGTAGAGATGGTATGAGGAAGATTTGATGACAGTGCTGACATGACTCTTCCAGTTTAAACCGTCGTCCGTAATGGAACCAAGAAGTTAAGTCTCTGGCTACTCGGAACACGTCAGGGCCTACCGTGAGGTCAGGGAGCATGATGTCTGCACCCAGGTTGTTTTGCATGATCGCAGTCTTGGTATGGTTTGTGATGACATCGTTGGCCGTTGTCCTCTCCTGAAGAAAATTAAGATCAGAGGAGTTGTTATTCATAGTGAAGCCAAAGGTGATGTCGTTTACGTACTTGCAGCGATGGTTTGCGGCCCTCAGGGCGTCACTGATAAGGATGAGGAAGCAGGGCAGCACCATCTTAGTGGTACCCCGCATGATAGGGTTAGTGAGGTCTTTGTCGACAAAGACCTCGCCTGTAACCTGACCCTCAAGAGTTTTTTAGTCAAAGGTCACGCCATCAAGCTTAGGGACGTTCTGTCGTGCGCAAGGTGTTAAGATCCACGAATATTAGTGCTTTATACCTGACGGTATCACTAGTGTCCAGACCAGGAATAAAGTATTAAAACTGAAACTGAACTGGCCATCCCCCGTTTTCATTAAAGATATAGATAACTATGATTAACAATGTGACATTCGACAAGTTTCAAGAAGGAAAACACTGTGCATCCTACGTATGCTGTAGATGGAAATTAAGTTGCACTTTTCTTCCCAGTTTATTTGAGTTTATTTACCTCCTTCCAGAACAGTTTGTCATTCTATTAAATTCTCGCATTTTTCTCCCGGATCCTCGTTTTCGTTTCATTTATTCATATAAATACTTCCCTGTTAACTTTTCTATTCAGGAGTATTTTATTGTACACTCTTTGCCCCCATTCACAGCTATTATACCGAGAAGAAACAGTTTTTTCCGGGTCTGTTGCATCACCAGGGCATTGGGCGTCTTGGACGGTTACTTCGTAATACTGGGAAAAATTATCAATTTTTCTCGATTTTCTCTAAATTAGAAATGAATCAGCTCTATTTGGAGGCAAAGTGTACTGATGGTAGTAATAAATCCACTTACTGAGTAACCTTCGTATTAAGATGTCTCGTTCGTGTTCACTCTTCCACACTTTAAGGTAATTTGCCCCGTGTATACTTCGATTCAAAATTATTATAGTTGTCAATATACAGTGGTTCTTATTTTGGCATCAAAATTCCAAACTACTTTACTGTAGATTCTGTCCTAGACTATCATAGAAAAGGCCGGTGTTCATTAATAGAAAAGTCGCAAGAATAAGTATCATATGTGTTTTGCAATAACTTGGTGTTATAAATGTAATTACTTTTCGATACATAAGTTATCCATCGTGCGATTCCGTTTTCTCTGGTAGTTATAAGTTACAGGAAGGAAAATCTTAAGAAAACGGTCTGTTACGCTGACATTACAACTTAATAAAAATAGACAATGAAAAAAAAAACATGCGTATTTTATTGATACTGAAATATAGAAATTGATGAATATTCTCTATGACAAATGATTAACAGTAACATGCGAGTAACGATGGAAAATTGAAAATTCCTTACGACAATAACGGTGGGTCCTGTGTGAAATACCCTTCACATACAAACAATTATATAAAATATAGAATTCTATAAATAAGAAAGATCGTTAATTTTTAGCAGCCTTTCCTCGCTTGACGAAGCAGAGCGGTGCTTTCAAAGGCTGACGCATATGGTGGCGTTGCTGTTATTGTGTCCTTGAATTCATGAATATTAATAATATGCAGCAGGCAGCCAGCTACAGCCGCTCTCTTACCACCTCTGTCTCTCTCTCTTCCCTTCCAGATTGCCAAGAGTCGAAAGCTCGCGTACGCAATATAATAGGTTTGTTGGGAGGGATATTGTCTATCTTGTATTATATCACGTTAGTGGCAACTGCTCCTGTTTGATTTTGTGTTCCCCATAATGTATTCTGTATTAATTGGGTTGGAAAATTAACTCGTGTTACACACACACACACACACACACATGTACAGATAAACTGCATATTAAATGAAACTCTATGAACTCCTACTGAAGGCCGATTTTAACTTCATATATATATATATATATATATATTATGGGAATAGCTAAGATTGCTTCTAAGAAACTGGGTGTCCTGTTTAGATGTAACTTTTTCTCTTTTCAGCAGTTGCTCCGTTTATACAAGGGATTGATTCGTCCTTTTAGGGAGTACTGCTCTCACATTTGGGGTGGTTCTAGCTCTGTTTCCTTACTTGACAGAGTTCAGTCGAAAGTAAGCTGACTTATAAACTGTATCAGGCTAAATTCCAAACTTGATCCTCCTGTCTTACGCCGCAGTGCTGGTTCACTTTCTCTCTTCTGTAGGCATTACTTCGGTTTTTGCTCCTAAGAGCTGGCTCCTTGTGTGCTCCCACCACTAGCTAGACTAAGCAGTACCCGGAAAGCTGCTGCGTCGCAAGATTATTATGTAGCCATCATCAACTCAAGGGTGGGCCGTTTTGATACCTGCTTCTTTCCCTACATGTCGAAGCTTTGGAACTCTCTACCTTCTCATTTCTTTCCCAATACCTATGGCCTGGCACATTTCAAAAGACAGGTTTTTCCCATTCTCAGAAATTCGTAAATACTTTTCTATGTCTTTTCCTTCCACGTTCCATATTTCTCTCTATACTTCACTTACGGCCCGGCTTTGATGTGGACTTTTGTGGAGCCTTGAACATAAAGGAAAATCTATCCACATTTTCACTATTTTCTTTGCTCTTTCTTGGATTTAACGATAAAAAATGGATGCTGTTACGTTGTAGCGGAATTCTGGAGAAATGATTTGTCAAATTGACTCTCAGTAAGATGAAGTCATTTACATCGCCACCTACAGCTGACCTAGGATAACCTGTGTAAACCTTGACAAAACAGGTCATTGAATTTTTTTTTTTTTTTCCGAAATCGAATAAAAGTTTTTTTTTTTTTGATGGTTCGCTTCTCATGTATTATGAAGTGTCATCATCCCTCTACAGCACCATTCCAACGTTACAGCTTTTCTTGTCAAAATTGCTCCACTTGTATTTTTGTTTTCTTGAAGAACTAATCCCTGTTTCTCTTGCAATCTGTTCTCAAGAATCTTTTCAGTCCGCGGTAAATTTCCCTACATATGTTTGTTACCAGTTGTTATATATATATATGTTTTACTCATAAACATCATTTTTTTATATTGTTCTAGTAGTATAGGTACTGAGATAATATTCGGTGCTCATCATTTTCCTTCCATATCCTCCATTATACAGCTACAGTGAAATTTGATATGCAGTCCTTTAATCCTATCTTAAACTCGTTTGTCTATTCATAACCATCTGAGTTCTCTCATTACACTGTCAAACCACTCATTAAGTACATATATGAGAGGTATTAAAAGAATTCCCTTTATAGCCAGTCCAAAATGCAACAACGAGCAGCCTCTCTCCTGGTATTCCTTGTTGCTTTGACGAATGTCACTGGGGACCAGACATTTGGTACTGTCAGTGAGGGTGGTCACCAAGTGGCTGTGGTGGTGAGCCAGGTGGTAGAACAGTACTTGGCTGGGTGTCACCTGGTGCTAGCCGCTACAACACAGCAATCTCTACTGTTACAGCACATCACCAGGTAAACCTGGCTATATTGCAGTGTAATAACCTGTGTCCCTCTTGATATCATCTCTTAGCATTCTTCACACGTAATAGATCTTCGAGACACCAGTGACGAAGGATTATTAGTACCAGTTACCTTACATTTTTTTTTTGGGGGGGTTTTCTTTGTTTATCACCCTAAGAAGATTCCCTTGATGTACATATGTAAACTCAATGACCTCCTCCAAAACATCTAACAAGAACTGACTTTACAAAGGAGAAAAAATGATAACAGAATCACATATCAACCTTCATTATTCTTCCAGACAGTTACCTGATGATGTTGGCATGGTAGTGGTTGGGGCTGAGTCGTTGTTTTCTCAGGACCAGAAAGCACAAGATCACCTCCTTCAGGGACTGTGGGGGGAAGCCAGGCATACCTGCCGCGGGCTAGTCCTCCACCTCACCAGTCATGCCCTGGCCTTCAGGTGATGTGACATACATATACACATGAACCTGCCATAGGTATAAAAACCTTTATATAATGAGCTTACGTATATAACATCATCCTCAGAATCACATTTTATCCATATCATATGTTGTTGTTTTTTCGCGAGGCAGGTGAATGATTGTATTTCTTATATTAGCTGACACGGCACGGAAAGCTGAGGCCATAATCAAGGTTGTCCCATTTACTCTCTCTCTCTCTCTCTCTCTCTCTCTCTCTATATATA
>JAYMFT010290943.1:0-10366 GCA_038088735.1 Panulirus argus | reverse complement strand
TCACACACAGGGCACTCCCTGCCAAAACCTATGATCTCCCAGAAGACAGATCACACACAGAGCCCTCCCTGACAACGCATACAATCTCCAAGAAAACATATCACATACAGGGCCCTCCCTGACAACACATATCATCTCCCAGAAGATAGATTACACACAGGGACCTCTCTGACAACACATACGATCTCCAAGAAAGCATATCACACACAGGGCCTTCCCTGACAACACATATCATCTCCCAGAAGATAGATCACACACAGGGCCCTCACTGACAACACATATGATATCTAAAAAGACAGATCACACACAGGGCCCTCCCTGACAACACATATCATCTCCCAGAAGACCGATCACACACAGGGCCCTCCCTGACAACACATATCATCTCCCAGAAGATAGATCACACACAGGGACCTCCCTGATAACACATATGATATGCTAAAAGACAGATCACACACAGGGCCCTCCCTGACAACGCATATGATCTCCCAGAAGATAGCTGACACACAGGGCCCACCTTGACAACACATACGATCTCCCAGAAGACGTCACACATAAGGCCCTCCCTGACAACACATATGATCTCCTAAAGGACAGATACACACAGGGCCCTCCCTGACAACACCTATGATCTCCCAAAGGACAGATCACACACAGGGCCCTCCCTGACAACAAATATGATATCCCAGAAGAAGGATTACACACAGGGCCCTCCCTGCCAACACATATGATCTCCCAGACGACAGATCACACACAGGACCCTCCCTGCAAACACACATGATCTCCCAGAAGACAAATCACACACAGGGTCCTACCTGACAACTCATATGATCTCCCAGGAAACAGATCACACACAGGCCGCTCCCTGACAACACCTATAATCTCCCAGAAGACAGATCACACACGGGACCCTCCCTGACAACAAATATTATCTCCCAAAAACATCACACACAAGGCCCTCCCTGACACCACATACGGTCTCCCAGAAGACATATCATACACAGGGCCATTTCTGACAACACATATGATCTCCCTGAAGCCAGATCACACACAAGGCCCTTCCTGACAACACATTATCTTCCAGAAGACAGATCACACACACAGGGCCCTCCCTGACACCACATATGAAGTCCCAGAAGACAGATCACACACGGGACCCTCCCTGACAACACATATGATATCCCAGAAGACAGATCACGCACAGGGCCCTTTCTGACAACACATGATCTCCCAGAAGACAGATCACACAGAGGGCCCTCCCTGACAGCACACATGATCTCCCAGAAGATAGATCACACACAGGGCCCTCCCTGCCAACACCTATCATTTCCCAGAAAACAGATCACACACAGGGCACTCCCTGACAACACATATGATCTCACAGAAGGCAGATCACACACAGGACCTTCCCTGACACCACATATGATCTCTCAGAAGACAGATCACACACAGGACCCTCCCTGACAACACCTATGATCTAGAAAACAGATCACACACAAAGCCCTCCCTGACAACACCTATGGTCTCCCAGAAGACAGATCACACAAAGGGTACTCCCTGCCAACACATATGATCTCCCAGACGACAGATCACACACAGGACCCTCTCTGCCAACACATATGATCTCCCAGAAGACATCACACACAAGGCCCTCCCTGACAACACATACGGTCTCCCAGAAGACAGATCATACACAGGGCCATTCCTGACAACACATATGATCTCCCAAAGACAGATTACACAAAAGGCCCTCCCTGACAACACATAATCTCCCAGAAGACACATCCCACACAGGGACCTCCCTAACACCACATATGAAGTCTCAAAAGACAGATCACACACAGGGCCCCCTCTGACAACACATACGATCTCCCAGAAGACAGATCACGCACAGGGCCCTCCCTGTCAACACCTATGATCTCTCAGAAGACAGATCACACACAGGACACTCCCTGACAACACCTATGATCTCCCAGAAGACAGATAACACAAAGGGTCCTCCCTGCCAACACATATGATCTCCCAGAAGACAGATCACACACGGGACCCTCCTTGACAACACATATGATCTCCCAGAAGACAGATCACACACAGGACCCTCCCTGACAACACCTATGATCTCCCAGAAGACAGATCACACACGGGACCCTCCCTGACAACACATATGATCTCCCAGAAGACAGATCACACACAGGACCCTCCCTGACAACACATATGATCTCCCAGAAGACAGATCACACACGGGACCCTCCCTGACAACACCTATGATCTCCCAGAAGACAGATCACATACAGGACCCTCCCTGACAACACATGATCTCCCAGAAGACAGGTCACACACAGGGTCCTCCCTGACAACTCATGTGATCTCCCAGGAAACAGATTACACACAGGGCCCTCCCTGACAACACCTATGATCTCCCAGAAGACATCACACACAGGACCCTCCCTGACAACATCTATGATCTCCCAGAAGACATCACACACAAGGCCGTCCTTGACAACATATATGACCTCCCAGAGGACAGATCACACAGGGCCTCCCCTGACAACAGATTTGATCTTCCCAATGTCAGGTGACAATCAGATCCCTTGACAAAAACAGGTCGATTGTATGTTGCTGGAGTCAATACGTACCAGCTCCGTTGCCTCTTGTACATTGTCCTGTATGTCAGTCACACACCTGATTGGCAGGATATACACGGGGAAATTTCAGTTGAGATAAAGGGTTATTTGTGCCAAATCACTAATGTAAAGGAAAAGATCTTTCATCATGACGTTTGGAAATAGTATCCCTTCTAGCACAGACTTAATCTTATCATATGATAAACAACGCTTATCATTACATAGTGAAGAACTCTGTTCTCAACATCTCGTCCACATGTGTCCTGAAGGGTTCTTTCCTGCCTACGTCTTTACCTACATGTGTCCTGGAGGATAGTTTCCATCATACGTCTTCATCTACATGTGTCCTGAAGGGTTGTTTCCTTCCTACGTCTTCGTCGATATGTGTTCTGGAGGGTTGTTTCCTTCCTCCGTCAACGTCGATGTGTCCTGGAAGTTGTTTCCTTCCTACGTCTTCGTCGATATATGTCCTGGGATTGTTTCCTTCCTGCGTTTTCGTCGATATGTGTCCTGGAGGGTTTTCCTTCCTAAGTCTTCGTCATGTGTCCCGGAGGTTTGTTTCTTTCCTACGTCTTCGTCGATATGTGTCCTGGAGGGTGTTTCCTTCCTACGTTATCGTTGATATGTGTCCTGGAGAGGTTTCCTTCCTAAGTCTTCGTCATGTGTTCCGGTTTCTTTCCTTCGTACTTCTTCGTCGATGTGTGTCCTGGAGGGTTGTTTCCTTCCTACGTTTTCGTCGATATGTGTCCTGGAGAGGTTTTCTTCCTATGTCTTTGTCGATATGTGTCCTAAAGGTTTGTTTCCTTCCTACGTCTTCGTCGATATGTGTCCTGGAGAGGTTTCCTTTCCTACGTCTTCGTCGAAATGCGTCCTGGAGAGGTTTCCTTCCTACACGTCTTCGTCGAAATGTGTCCTGGAGGGTTGTTTCCTTCCTACGTCTTCATCGATATGCATCCTGGAGGGTTGTTTCTTTCCTACATCGTCGTCGATGTGTCCTGGAAGTTGCTTCCTTCCTACGTCTTCGTCGATATGTGTCCTGGAGGGGTTTCCTTCCTATGTCTTCGTCGAAATGTGTCTTGGAGGGTTGTTTCCTTCGTACGTCTTCGTCAATATGTGTCCTGGAGGGGTTTCCTTCCTACGTCTT
This sequence comes from Panulirus argus, assembly GCA_038088735.1. Taxonomy (NCBI): domain Eukaryota; kingdom Metazoa; phylum Arthropoda; class Malacostraca; order Decapoda; family Palinuridae; genus Panulirus; species Panulirus argus. The sequence continues at coordinate 6,598 of JAYMFT010290943.1, read as the reverse complement.
CGTCGATATGTGTCCTGGAGGGTTGTTTCCTTTCTACGATTTCGTCGATGTGTTCTGGAGGGTTATCTCCTTCCTACGTCTTCGTCCATGTGCCCTGGAGGATTGTTTCCTTCCTACGTCTTCGTTGCTATGTGTCCTGGAGGGCTTTCCTTCCTACGTCATCATCTTTATGTGTCCTGGAGAGTTGTTTCCTCACTAAGTCGTCGTCGATATATGTCCTGGAGGGTTGTTTCCTTCCCTACGTCTTCGTCGATATGCGTCCTGGAGGGGTTTCCTCCATACGTCTTCGTCGATATGTGTCCTGGAGGGTTCCTACGTCTACGTTGATTTGTGTCCTGGAGGATTGTTTCCTTTCTACGTCTTCGTCGATGTGCCCTGGAAGGTTTCCTTCCTACGTCATCGTCCATGTGTCCAGAAGGGTTGTTCCCTTCCTACGTCTTTGGCGATATGCGTCCTGGAGGGTTGTTTCCTTCCTACGTCATCGTCGAAATGTGTCCTGGTGGGATGTTTGCTTCCTACGTAGTCGTTGATATATGTCCTTGAAGTTGTTTCCTTCCTACGTCTACGTCGATATGTGTCCTGGAGGTGTTTCCTTCCTACGTCTTCGTCGATATGTGTCAAACAGGGTTGTTTCCTTTCTACGTCTTCGTCGATATGGTCCTGGAGGGTTGTTTCCTTCCTACGTCATCGTCGATATGTGTCCTGAAGGGTTATTTCCCTCCAACGTCTTCGTCAATGTGTCCTGGAGGATTGTTTCCCTCCAACGTCTTCGTCAATATGTGTCCTGGAGGACTGTTTCCTTTTTACTTCTTCGTCGATGTGTCCTAGAGGGTTGTTTACTTCATACGTTTTCGTCGATGTGTCCTGGAGGGGTTTCCTTCTTACGACTTAGTCGATATGTGTCCTGGAGGGTTGTTTCCTTTCTACGTTTTCGTCCATGTGTCGTGTAGGGTTGTTTCCTTTGTACGTCATCGTCGCTATGTGTCCTAGAGGTTTGTTTCCTCCCTGTCTTAGTTAATATGTGTTCTGAAGGGGCTTCCTTCCTACATCTTCGTCTGTATGTGTTCTGGAGGTTTTTTTCCTCTCTAAGTCTTCTTCGATGTGTCCTGGAGGGCTGTTTCCTCCTTACGTCGTCGTCTGTGTCCTAGTGGGTTGTTTCCTTTCTACGTCTTCGTCGATGTGTCCTGGAGGATTGTTTCCTTTCTACGTCTTCGTCGATATGTGACCTGGAGGGTTGTTTCCTCCTTACGTCTTCTTTTTGTGTTCTGGAGGGTTGTTTCCTTTCTACGTCATCGTTAACATGTGTTCTGGAGGGTTGTTTCCTCCCTAAGTCTTAGTTTCCATGTGTTCCGGAGGGGTCTCCTTCCTACATCTTCGTCTATGTGTCCTAGAGGGTTTCCTTTCTTCGTCGATATGTGTCCTGGAGGCTTGTTTCCTCGTTACGTCTTCCTTAATATTCGTCCTTGAGGGTTTCCTTTCTACGTTTTCGTTATGTGTACTGGAGGGTTGTTTAATTTCTAAGTCTTCGTCGATGTGTCCTGGAGGGTTGTTTCCTTTCTACGTCTTCGTCGATGTGTCTTGGAGGGTTGTTTCCTTTCTTTGTCTTCGTCGAAGTGTCCTGGAGGGTTCTTTCCTCCTTACGTCTTCGTCGATAATTGTCCTGGAGTGTTGTTTCCTTTCTACGTCTTCGTTGATATGTGTCCTGGAGGGTTGTTTCCTTTCTACATCTTCATTGATGTGTGTCCTGGAGGGTTGTTTCCTCCTTACGTCTTCGTCGAGATTTGTCCTTGAGGGTTGTTTCCTTTCTACGTCTTTGTTGATATGTGTCCTGAAGGGTTGTTTCTACGTCATCGTCGATGTGTCGTGGAGGGTTGTATCCTCCATACGTCTTGTTGATGTGTGTCCTGGAGGGTTGTTTCCTCCATACGTCTTGATATGTGTCCTGGAGGGTTGTTTCCCTTCTACGTCTTCGTCGATGTGTCCTGGAGGGTTGTTTCATTTCTACGTCTTAGTCGATGTGTCCTGGAGGGTTGTTTCCTTTCTACGTCTTCGTCGATGTGTCTTGGAGTGTTGTTTCCTTCCTACGTCTTCATCGATGTTTCCTGGAGGGCTGCTTCTTCCTTACGTCTTCACCAACATGTGTCCTGGAGGGTTGTTTCCTTTCTACATCTTCGTTGATATGTGTCCTGGAGGGTTGTTTCCTCCATACGTCTTGTTGATATGTGTCCTGGAGGGTTGTTTTCTTTCTACGTCTTCGTCGATGTGTCCTGGAGGGTTGTTTCCTTTCTATGTTTTCGTCGATGTGTTCTGGAGTGTTGTTTCCTTCCTACGTCTTCATCGATGTTTCCTCCTTACGTCTTCACCAACATGTGTCCTGGAGGGTTGTTTCCTTTCTATGTTTTCGTCAATGTGTTCTGGAGTGTTGTTTCCTTCCTACGTCTTCATCGATGTTTCCTGGAGGGTTGTTTCCTTTCTTCGTCTTCGTCGATGTGTGTCATGGAGGGTTGTTTCCTCCTTACGTCTTCGTCAATATTTGTCCTGGAGGGTTTCCTTTCTACGTCTTCGCTATGTGTCCTGGAGGATTGTGTCATTTCTACGTCTTCGTCGATGTATCCTGAAGGGTTGTTTCCTTTCTAAGTCTTCGTCGATGTGTCTTGGAGGGTTGTTTTCTTTCTACGTCTTCGTCGATATGTGTCCTGGAGGGTTGTTTTCTTTCTACGTCTTCGTCGATATGTGTCCTGGAGGGTTGTTTCCTTTCTACGTCCTCAACATGTGTGCTGGAGGGGTTTCCTTCCTACATCTTCGTCAATATGTGTCCTGGAGAGTTGTTTCCCTTCTACGTCTTCGTCGTTGTGTCCTGGAGGGTTGTTTCCTCCTTACGTCTTCGTCGTTGTGTCCTGCAGGGTTGTTTCCTCCTTACGTCTTCGTCGGTGTCTTAGAAAGTTGTTTCCTTTTTACGTTTTCGTCGATGTGTCCTGGAGGGTTGTTTCCTCCTTACATCTTCGTGTAAGTGTGCACTGGAGTATTGTTTCCTCTCAACATCTTGTAAATATGTCCTGGAGTATTGTTTCCTCCGTACGTCTTGGTGGAAGTGCGTCCTGGAGGGTTGTTTCCTCCCTTCGTCTTCACCAGCATGTGTCTTGAAGGGCTGTTTCCTCCTTGCATCTTGTGTATATTTGCCCTGCAGGGTTGTTTCCTCCTTACATACTCATGTTCATGTGTCCTAGATGGTTACTTCCTCCTTACATACTCATATACATGCGTCCTGGAGGGTTGTGTCCTTCCTACATCTTCGTCTGCATATGTCCTGGAGGGTTGTTTCCTCCTTACGTCGTCTACATGTGTCCAGGAAAGTTATATCTATATTATGTCCTCGTCTATGTGCCCTGGAGGACTGTGACCTTCCTACGACCTTGTCTATATATGTCCTGAAAGAATGTCTCCTCCCTACTTCGTGATCTACATGTGTCTTGCAGGGCTGTGTCCGTCCTTGGTTCTTGTCTTCATTTGTCCTGGACGGTTATGTCCTTCATATGTCCTTGTGTACATGTGTCCTGGAGGGTTTCCTTCTTATGTCTTCATCTACATGTGTCCTGGAGGGTTGTTTCCTCCCCATGCCCTTATCTATGTGTCCTGGAGGATTGTCCTTATTGCCACGTCTAGATGTGTCCTGGAGGGCTTCCTCCATCTCATCTACATGTGTCCTGGAGGTTGTATCCTTGATTTGTACTCTTCTACATATGTCTTAGTGGGTTGTTTCCTCCTCACGATATTGTCTGCATTTGTTCTAGAGGGTTGTGTCCTTTCTACATTCTCGTCTACTTGTGTCCTAGAGGACAATATCTTTATTATGTCCTCATCTATGTTTCCTGGAGGGCTGTTCTTCATATGTTATTATTTAGATGTCCTGGAAAGTTTTGTCCTTCCTTTCTCCTTGAGCGTATGTCCTCTTCTATATGTATCCTGGAGGGTTGTGTCTTTCCTACATTCTCACCTATATATCCTGGAAGGTTGTGTCCCTCTTTCATCCTCATGCATATGTGTCTTGTAGGTTTAGGTCCTTATTATGTCCTCCTCTATATGTGCCCTGGAGGGTTGTGTACTTCCTATGTCCCCACCTGCATGTGTCCAGGAGGGTTGTGTCATACTGAAATCCTCATCTAGATGCATCCTGGAGGTTTATGTCTCTACTTCTTCCATTACATGTGTCATGGAGAAGTTGATTCCTTCCTAAGAACATGTCTCATGTGTCCTGGTGGGCTATGTACAAATCAAATATTCCTCTGCATGTGCCTGGAGGCTTGTGTCCATCTTGTGGCCTTGTCTACATGTGTCCTAGAGGATTCTGTCCTTCCTACATCCTTTTCTACATGTATCCTGGAGGTTTATGTCCTCATAACACCCTCCTTTTTGTGTGCCCTTACGTCCTTCGCTACATGTGTCCTGGAGTTGTGTCCTTTCTACATCCTCATCTACACTTGTCCTGGAGGGATGAACCCATCCTACATCCTTGTCTACACTTGTCCTGAAGGGTAGTGCCTTTCTTTCATTCACATCTTCATGGGTCCTGGAAGGTTATGTCCTTCCTATGTCCTCGTCTGTGTGTCCTAGAGATTCTTGTCTTTATTACAACATCTACATGTGTCCTGGAGTATTGTGTCATCCTTACACCCAATACATGTGTCCTGGAGGCCTGTGTACTCCTTTTCTTCTGAATGTGTCCTGAAATGTTTCCTTCCTAAACCCTCCTCTTCATTTGCCCTAGGGGGTTATGTTTTCCCTGTCCTCATCTACATATGTCCTGGAAAATTGTGTTCTCCTCACATGTCTACATGTGTCCTTGTCGACATGTATCATAGAGGGATTTGTCCTTTCTACATCCTTGTATACATGTATCTTGGGGGGTTGTGTGCTCCCTATATCCTTGTCTACATGTGTCCTGGAAGGTTATGTCCACCCTGTGTCTTTGTTGACATGTCCTGCAAGGTTGTGTACTTGTACCTTTTTCAACATGTGTCCTAGAGGGTTGTATCCTTCCTACTTCCTCTTCTTGTGCCCAGGAGGGTTGTACCCTCTTCACTTTCTTGCCTAAAAGTGTTCTGGACAGTTTTGTCCTCCCTATATCCTTATCTACCTGTGTCCTGGAGGGGTGTGTACTTACTTTCTCAAACATGTGTCCTGGAGGGATGTGTACTCCTTACTTTCTTAACATGTGTCCTGGAGGGTTGTGTCCTTCCTACGTCCTTGTCTATATGTGCCCTGGAGGGTGTGTTATTCCTACGTCCTCATCTACAGTCACCCTAGAGAATTTTGTCCTCCTTATGTCCTTATCTATGTGTGCCCAGGGGGCCTGTGTACTTACCATTTCATCTAGGTGTCCTGGGGTAGCATTCATCCTAAGGCCTCTATATATGTCTTGTAGGATTGTATTCTCCCTACATCCTCGTTTATCTGTGTCAATCCTCCAATGTCTGTACCTTTTATGTTCTCTGGCTATATCCTTCACTGTCTACCTTTAATGTTCCCTTGCTATATGCTCCAATGTCTTTAAGTACATTGTTCCCCGGCTATAATATTCCTCTGGGTGACATAGTCTCTGGATAAACTTACCTAGAAGTACCATACTATGAGAGCCACCAGCTTCCACTTCATTGCAATTATTACTAGTCTATGAAAAACCTCTTAATTTTCATCTTTGTATGGCCTACTTTCTGATTTCTTCGATCTGCATCCTACCATGTTGGTATTTGACTTAAGTTGGATTGGTTGAGGCTGTCTGAAGTTTATCTGACTGAAGTAATCAAAAGTCAACTGTTCCGGATTTTGAAGAACCCCATTGCAGGGGACTTAGCTTAAAGTTGCTCACCAAATGTCCCTGAACAGTTAACAGTGGTTGATTAATTCCTTGGTTCCAATTACAAAGAAATGCAACTCTTAAGTTATGTCAGTGTCCCATTGTTGTCAGATTATGGTACTTGGTTCTGTTTTCATTCTTTATTATATTCTCTTACTGATTTTACCTAATATAGCTATGTGTTTATGCTAAGTTAATGGCTTTACTGTCCTCCTTTGTTAGTAAAAGCCAAAAATATACCACAAAAACAAACTCTTCAGTTATGATGATGTCTGACAAATGGCAAAGTCAGTTCAATATTTCACTTCATTTTCCCACTCTGTGCTTATCTATGTTCCCAAGAGCCAGCTTTCCCATATCCTAGTTGCTTAGTGGTCTTGAAATTCTCCTCAGTTTCTAGGAATGACTTCATTTGCTAAACGGATAAATAAATAAGTAAATAAATAAATAAATAAATAAATACTCAAATAAATCCCCATCTTTGAAATGAAAATTTCCTTCACTGAGTTGCCTGTTTGCCTAATCATTTTTTTTTCCTTGTCTTCTCAATGGTTTTTAACTGTGTTCCTAAAAAATTACTTCCTGCAACTAATTCACCTTATTTTCTTCAGGGAATGAATGAGCTATGGCTGGTAAAAGTAATCTAAGCTTGAATGTTCCCTCCACCGGGAACCAGTCACTCTCTTCTTTTCCTACTCGTACACATGCCTTACACCTTTGATAAAAACTTCTCACTGCTTCCAG
>JAYMFT010290932.1:0-10366 GCA_038088735.1 Panulirus argus | reverse complement strand
TCATCTCTAAACTCCCCTCTTTTGGCTTCCCTCCCTCACTTTGCTCCTTGATATCTAGCTTCCTCTCCAGCTGATCTGTCTCTGTGTTTGTTGATGGACCAGCCTCTCCCCTTTTCTCCACTAACAGCGGTGTCCCTCGAGGGTCTGTACTGTCCCAACACTTTTTCTCCTTTCCTTCAACAAGTTTCTCTCTTCCACAAGTAATCCAATGTACTCATATACTGATGACTCAACACTGCATTCATCCACATCCATCAATTCTGCTCCCTCTTCTCTCACTTGATCTGCATCTTGCCTTGACACAGCTTTTACAATAAACTCAGACTTGGACAGGATATCTCAGTGGGATACACAAAATGTAATTAAGTTTTATGCCTCCAAGACCCAATTTCTACCTATCTCTCTATCGAAAACTCCTTACAACTCTTGTCTCTTCTTTGACGGTTCTGTAATTCTACCTCTTGACTCAATGAACACATTTGGCATTACTGTAACATCCACTCTTTCTTGGAAATTCTAAAAAACTGGGTGTCCTGTTCAGATGTCGAAACTTCTCTTCTAAACAGTTGCTTCGTTTATACAAGGGATTGATTCGTCCTTGTATGGAATACTGCTCTCGCGTTTGGGGTGGTTCTAGCTCTGTATCCTTACTTGACACAGTTGAGTGAATGCGGTCCGACTTATAAAGTGTCCCAGGCTAACTTCCGAACTTGACTCCCTTGCCCTACACCGCAATGTTGATTCACTTTCCCACTTCTATAGGTATTACTTTGGTTTTTGTTTCCCGAGAGCTGGCGGCTTGTGTACCCCCACCACTAGCTAGACCACGCAATACTGGGCAAGCTGCTGCGTCACATGATTATTGTGTGGCCATCGGCAACTCAAGGGTCGGCCGTTTTGATATCTGCTTCTTTCCCTACACGTCGAAGCTTTGGAAATCTCTACCTCCGCATGTCTTTCCCAATAACTATGACCTGGCTCATCACAGAGGACAGGTCTTTCATTTTCTCAAAAATTCGTAAATACTTTCCCTTGTCTTTTCTTTGTTTCTTAATTCTCTCCATATTTCAATTGGGGCCCGGCGTTGATGTGGACTTTTGTCCGTCATTGGACCTTTAAACATAAAAAAAAAAAAAATCAAAGCAAACACCTGATCCACACATCCTCAACCGCATCTAAAACCACACTGCTCCTCCCCAATCTGATGCTCTGTACATGCCTTTACCCTTTCAATCAATACCCTCCCATACAAATATAGACTAAATCTTAGAATAATTATTCTGAAAAATGTTTAAAGATGTTTAAAGGTTTAAGACCAAGCTATCACGTCAAGACATACTGCCAACCAAATTTTCCGAGACCTTCCCAAGTTATTTGAGAAAGAAATACATATATATACAAGCTCCACAGTATTTTTCCCAAACCAGATGAGTGTCTGATAAAGACAAAGAAGTCTGAATATGTCTAAAGTGTTTGAAAATGGTTATCCTGGTGAGGCCTGAGCCGGCAGGGTAATAATGTCATTGCCAGGTACTGACAGCTGATTGGAGGAGAGCAACTACCGCTGAATGAGAGTTTAGTGGAGGGTAAGGGGCATAAACCTCACAAGAAGGTGGGGGCGAGAGTCTTCTAACCCCTGCAGATAATACTCCCTCACAGCTTGTGAAGCAACTCCACCATGGAGAGAAAATAATTCATTTATATGTGGCATAATGAATCATCATTACATCAGAGTAGATGCAAACTCATTGATGATTCTGCCACTAGGAATTTAAGTAGTTTTATTTCATCCTTTCTCAACACGGTAAAAATTTCACAAGCAACTCTATAAACCTGATTTTCAAAACATCTATGGTACTGTGGGCTGTAAGTACTATCGTTCAATACCATTTTCTGAAACTAGATCATTTCATAGAAAATTACCATAATCATTTTCTTTTCCTATAGCATGTAATACATAAATAAAACCTTTAAAATTGTTACCTTGTTCAAGATATCTCCTGTAACAGCGGCAGTGCATAATAAATGTTTCTATCCTAAAAGTCTAGTGATGTAATCAAGCAAAATTCATCTTGTGATATTATAGTCACTATCTAGTTCTGTAACAATAAGGATCAAGTTAAAGATAATTCTAGCTCCAGCTCTGTTGCATAAATACTTTACAATTCATAAGATTGAACGGAAACAATAACTGCACCTACACTGGAATCAAACAGCAATCCAACTGCTGGTTTGCCATTTCAGTAACAGAAAAGTCACAGATGTTTAAGCACTGGAGGACATCCATTTTTCTCGTGACCATATCGACCTATTACTTGCATCTTGGAACTCCAGTTTTATACAAAAAAAAAAATCCATAAAAGAAATCGTCATGAGTCCTAACACTTTCAACACACCGAGAGCAGCTCTCTCTTTGTACTCGGCCAATCCGAGCACTGTACACACGTGATGTGCTCACATCAAGCAGTACAAAGTACTCTCCTCTCAGCACATTACATATTTTGCCGCGTTTACACATTCTTGCTGACTCAGTGATTTTTCGATATCATTGTGACTCTCTTTTCCCCATGATGTCTGGAAGACAGCCTGCAAGTTCTAATGCTATTAGTGAATCTAAAAATGCCAAGGAAAAACCCTTCCTAAGATGTAAAATTATAAGCAAGAGATGTTTGGAAGCTGTCGATGATGCTTACATTTGGCTACATCAACGGGTTATGAAAATGATTGTTAAGAATGCAGGCAAGATGAAAACTTCTGTTATGATGAACAAAAAGTCAACAGAAACGAAAGGGATTTGTTCAAGGAGCAGCTTGTTAAAAAGAAAAGCAACAAATATGCTTTGTCAAGCTATGCTATGTGGCCAAGGGTTGACGAAGTCGTCGCCGGCTGTTATGAGCTCTTGTTATACCAACCAATACGTCACTACTTCCTGCACCTCACCCGTGTAATAAACGGTACCTTTCTGTTTTCTCACTCCATATTTCAAAATGTTTTGTAACGTAATGTTGCAGGTATACAATGTTACTCATTTATACTTTCAATTTTGCTATTCAGTTGCATATGGCAGCGATGTGGCCGGTGCTGCCTTAGAAACGTGTAGACGCATGACGTCCTCACCACTTAACAAAACCTCCCTTATCATCACCACAACCTCAGTTATCACCACCTAAAATTTTTTAGTGATGCAGAGATGAATTAGCTTCATCCAGAGCAAACCCTCACAATATCGCACTCATTTCCACCTACCTCGTCTCACCAACGCGTTGCCCCTCTCTCTGATTCTACTACAGTCGTCGCTATTCATCAAATGACTGCCATTCATGAAACAATATTCTGCAGTTTAGTTGTTGTTCATTAATTACAAGAAAAATCACTGCAATAATGTGTTTATTAATATTAATATTTGCAACCCCTCATACACAATACTGTATATCTCAAAGGTAAAAGATAACTTCATCAGGAACGCATTTCCAACTATGTAATGGTATAATGACCCCGAAGAGAGCTGTTCCAAGACGTATCCAGAGCACTAATCCTGAGCAGATGTCATTAACTCATTGGTAACGCCGTATATGCCACTTGCTTTTGTTCAAGTGTAGCAGATACAGTACAATGTTTAAAAATGAGTCTTGGAATGTTACAAAGCAACATTTTTATTTTCTTTCTTTCACACGATCGCCGTTTCCCATATTAGCAAGGCAGCGCCAGGAACAGATGAAGAAAAGGTTGCGCTTGCTCACGTCCATTCACTAGTTGTCATGTGCAATACACCAGAACCACTCTCCCCAGTCCACAAATAGGCCCCACACACCTTTCCAAGGTTTCGCCCAGGCCACTTCATATGCCGTAGTTCAGTCTACTGATAACACGTTGACCACATCATTCTAATTCACTCTATCACCCTCCTGTATGTTCAGGTCCCGACTCAAAATCTTTTTCACTTTATTCCTCCGTCTCCAGTTTGATCTACCCCTTCTCCTTGTTCCCTCCACTTCTGACAAATATATGTCCTCTTTCTCAACTTATCACTCCTTTTTTCTGTATGTCCAAATCATTTCAGTATACCCCCTTCAGCTCTCTCAACCACACTATTTTTAGTACTACACCTCTCTCTTACCCTTTTATTACATATGTGATGAAACCACTTCACACCACATAACACCCTCAAACATTTCATTTCTAACACCTCCACCTTCCTCAACACATTCATTTCTAACACCTCCACCTTCCTCAACACATTCTTATCTATAGATCATGCTTTGCACTGACATGACAATGTTGGGACTACTAGAAATTCAAACATACACATTTTTACCCTCCCGGATAATGATACCTCTTTCTACAATTTTTTCAATGCTCCCAGAACCTTTGCCCCTTCACCTACTTTATGATTCACTTTCCACTTCCATGGTTCCATTTGCTGCCATGTCCACCCCCAGTAATCTAAAACATTTCACGTCCTCCACTTATTCTTCATTCAAACTCGCACTCCAACTAACTTGTCCCTCTACCCTGCTAAACCTAAAAACATTGTTTTCATTCACATTTACTCTCAACTTCGTCCTTTCACACACATTTCCATATTCATTCACCAACTTCTGCAGCTCCTCACTCAAACTGTTGCTAGTGCTGTGTCATCAGCAAACAATATCAGACTGACTTCCCATGCACCCTCATACCCTACAGTCTGCATAGTCGCCCCTTTCTCCAAAATCATTGCATTTACCTCCCTCATCATCCCATCCTTAACCCATGGATGCATAACGGGGTCAAATTGACAAAAGCAATGCCAAAATGTTCAATATTTTTCATTTTTGGTGCTTGAAATAGATTCGCACCTTGTGACTTTTTGTAATTTATCGTTCTCTTTTAGTGAATGCCTTTGTAACTTTCAACAGTTTTGATTTGGCGTGTTATGGACCAATTCATCATCAGTGTATGATTGGGGTCTATTTAACCCAAAGTTATTCTTAAATATATGAGCATTATCTTCTAAATATGAGCAGTACAAAATATAATTGCTGTAATAAAGAAGGACTAGTATTTTAATAAAAATACTGTAATAAACAAAACATTTATGTACACAATAAATAAATCTGTTTATTCCAAAACATTACATGTATCGAATATCCAGAACAATATGCATATTGAACACCTTCAATAAGCAGTTGCCTAGGTCTCACTGCAAGGGTAGCGTCGGTACCACAGAAACTTCTGTCAGTTTCATGTCACGTTGCTGTACCTCTAACATGTCTTGTCAGAAAATTTGGACAAAGAAATTAGGGATCTGTTAGCAAATACCGACACAAACAAAGAATTGGATGATATAAGTGATGACAAATTCATACATCATCCTGGCGACACTTCAGTTGACAGTTCTGATACAGATGAGGGTATTACTGGCAACGATTGTCAAACAGAAGTTACTGCTACAGTCTTTCAAGCTACCAGAAGATATGACGAGTTTATGTATGCACCGTCAGGAGATAAGTGGTGCTTGATAGCTTCATCCGCACCAGATCGTATGGCTTCATTGAATTGCTTCACATGCTACTAGAAGAATAACTCAAGGCCCATCTCCCGCTTTTAACCTTTTCGACAGCAGTATGATGACTACTATTATGAATGAAACTGGCAAGGAAAACGGATGAATAATTACTGAAAACTATTGACACTTGATGAAATTCATGCTTATGTAGAGCTGTGTATTCTAAGTGGAGTTTACAAAGGCAAAAATCAAGCAGTGAGGCAATTGTGGAATCCCTCATTTGGCCCTCCTATATTTTCCAAAACCATGGCAGTCAACAGATATGAAGAGATTGCCAGAGCATTACGTTTTGATAAACTAACTACATGAAACAGCAGACTGTCTAGGGATAAAATCGCTGCCATTCGCTTGCTGTTACATGGATTTGTAGAAAATTGTCAACGATGCTACTAATATAGTGAGCGTGTTACCACTGATGAGCAATTGTATCCGTATAGGGGACATTGTAGGTACATTCTGTACATGCCATCAAAACCTGCTGAATATGGACTAAAATTCTGGGTTCTGGCTGATGCCGACACATGTTACATATCGAATAGTGAAATGTCATAGTACAGCTCACAACTCACTTGCAAGGAATGGGAAAAAATGTCACCAGGTTGAAAAAACCTAGAGAGCTTGCATCACAAAAAATGTCATTAGTAGGAACTATTCATGGTAACAGAAAGGTAGTGCCAAAGGAACTGCCAGGGTTAAAGCAGAAACTGCTTGAGAGTCTTTTTGCCTATAGTGAAGAAAGGAGTACAAATAGTGTCATATAAGGCCAAAAAAAATAAGAACGTGTTTTTACTTTCAAACCAGCACAAAGATTAAGAAATTAAGTGATTGTAACAAAAAGAAACCAGACGTAACACTGCACTATAATTCAACTAAGGGTGTTGCTGTGTAAATGAGAGAGCTAGTACATACAGTGTCAAATACACGGGTTAGAGATGGCATGTTCCCATTTGGTGTAAGTTGGTTGATCAAGCATGCTACACTGCATTTGTCCTCTACACGTTTCCGGATCATCACAGGGGCAAGAGCCATAGGAGACGACTTTTTTTCTGAACTGGGCATGGCTCTGAGTCACAAGTAAAGGGAAGCCAGGAATGCTGATACTGTTTAATGTAGTTCAGGACAGGACTGAGTTACTGCTTCTGTTTCTTCAAAGAAACATTCAAGATGTTCAGCGTGCCCAAGGAATAAAGATAAAAAAAATGTGCAAAACAAAGCTGTGTTGAGAATTTGTATTATTCCCTGATCATTATTTTGTAACATCACACTTATGGGAAGTAGACCTCACAGTGGCATTTCATGTTGATTTAAAGGAGACAAGATTTTGTTTATAAGTTGCTATGTTTTTCATAAAATTTTTATTAAGTTGCTTCAAAATAACTATTTTTTTCATCAGTTATCATATATCATGTAATATAGTTGCATCCAGTACACTTGGTTTATATTATTCCTTCAGATATCATATTGAAAAATATTGAATGAGGTCAAATTGACCCGTCATGCATTGATGTAGAGCGGAAATGTCACGCATCCACATGTTAAACATATTAAACGAATTCAACAGCCATGATGACATCACACACCCCTGCCACAGACCAACCACCACTTGCCTTCCTGTCTTCCTGCTTGTAGACACACCTGACACCCATGACAAAAATTTCTCACAGCTTCTTGCACTTTCTTCCCACATCAAGATCTTCCACAAAGCATCTCTATCACCCTATCATATGCTTTCTCCATATCCATAAATGCCACATACAAATACTGTTTCTATAAATATTTCTCACACAAGTTCTTAAAAGCTAACACCTGATCGACACATCCTCTGCCATTTCTGAAACCACATTGTTTCTCCCCAGTCTGATGTTCTGTACAAGTCTTTACCCTGTCAAGCACTACTATCCCCTACAACTTACCGGGTACATGCAACAAACTTATACCTCAGTTGTCTGAACACTCACCTTCATCCCCCTTGCCTTAATACAATTACACTATACATGCATTCCACCAATCCTAAGGAACTTCACTATGATCCATACTTACACTGAAAATCCTAACTAACCAATTAACAATACTGTCTCCCACTTTCTTAGGAAATTCAACTGTAATACCATCCACTCCAGCCACCTTTCCACATTTCATCTTAAGTAAGGCTTTCATCACCTCTACCAAACCACTCTTCATGACCCTCTCACTTTGAATACCACCCCAACCCAAGCACACCACATCAGACAGTCTAACATCAAATATATTTAATAATCCTTCAAAACACTCATCCCATCTCCTCACTTCATCACTACCTGTTACCATTTCCTCATTTGTCCATTCACCAATGTCCCCATTTGTTCTCTTATTTTTTGCACACTATTAACTTCCAATAAGAGGGCGGACTCTAGCAGTAGTAATACTGGCCCCTCCCATGACTTTCCCTCTCTGCGAGACCTTCCTCTTTTTCTATTCACTATACCAACATTTGTGGTGTCTCTAGTAACCTCTCCTCAGTTGAACACCATCTGTCTAGTTCCTCTCCTTTATATCTTACTTATGTCTGAGACACAGTTGTCTAATGATGTTCTCACTAGTCCCTTTTTCAAATCTAACTATAATCTCCACTCACGTTTCCAATTCAAAGGTGGTGTTTGTGCTTACTCCAACAAAAACACACCTATTGCACACTTTAAGGACCTTGAGTCTCCAAACTTTGATGTTATGTGGCTCACAGTCTGTCTCCCTACCGGCACACTTGTCCTCTGTTTCACCTATTGCTCTCCTATTTCTACAAATTTTTTATCCTTCTTCGACTATCTGAACTCCTGCCATAAGACTGTGACATCCTCTCACCTGCAAGCTGAGATCCTCTACTTCAGGGATTTCAGCGTTCACCATAGAGAATGGTTGAATTCCTCCAATACGGATGGTGGAGGGATTGAAGCCCTCACATTCTCCATTCTCAATGATTTAGAGCAAATTACCTCCCACCCTACCCATATACCTGACTGCTATAATCACTCTCCTAATATTCTGAATTTGTTTTCCACTTTTAATCCATATCGCTGTAAATACACAATCTCACCCCCAAATTGGTTCATCTGATCATACTTTCATAAATGTATCCATTCTAACAACATCTTCACCTCTAGAACCCTCTTCTACACATAAAGACCGGCACCTGAACAAAACTGACTGGATTAACTTAGGTAACTTCTTTTCTGACTTTCCTTGGGTAAATTACTGTCTCTTATGTAGTGATGCTTCTGTCTCCGCCAAACAGAGGTTATTCTTGCAAGAATGGAAGCATTTATCCCCTCTTCCTCCATGATTACTTCATCCAATCCATGTTTCAACCGTTCCTGTTCTGAGGCCATTCAGGCAAGGGGTCAGGCATATCGGGCTTGGAAAAACTCTCCTACTTCTAGGCCCCCAATCAGCTTTTATCGCTGCCTGTAATCGCTGCAAGCACGTTATCTGTGAGGCGAAGTGTTCCTTTATTCAGAGGAAGAGTGATATCCTCTCCTCATCATCCACGGATAGGTCTTTCTGGATTTTAACTAAGGCCATCTCTAACAACTTCTGTTGCTCTACCTTTCCCTCACTTTTCCGTCCTCATGGTACTATAGCTGTCTCTCGCGTTGACAAAGTAACTCTCTTTGGTTCCTGTTTCTCCTCTAACTCCACCTTGGATGACTAGCATTCCCTCGCCCCCTGATGCTCCTCTTACTAATCCTATGACACTTTCTGTAATCTCTTTTTGGACTATCCAAAAGGCACTTCTTTCTCTGGACACAAGCAAGGCTTATGGTCCTAGTGGCATCCATCCTCACGTACTGAAACGGTGTGCCTCTGAACCTGCACCTGTGCTTGCTCATCTACTCCATTTCCGTTTAAAAACCAAAGCCTTTCCTTCGCCTTGGAAACATGCTTTGATACATCCCATCCCTAAGAAGGTTGACCGTTCTGACCCTTCTAACTCTCGTCCTGCTGCTTTGACATCTACCATTTCCAAGTCTTTGAATCCCTCCTCAACTCCCATACCCTTAAACACCTTGAAAATCACAGTCTTCTCTCTGATCACCAGTATGGCTTCTGCAAGGTGAGATCCACTGGTGATATTCTATCCTATCTTACTAATGTCTGGTCATCATCCCTGAAAGATTTTGGGGAGTTATATGTAGTTACCCTTGATATATCTAGGCTTTTGACAGGGTATCGGGCTTTCATTTCTAAGCTTCCCTCTCTCACTTCGCTCCTTGATATCTAGCTTTCTCTCTGGCTGATCTGTATCTGTGGTTGTTGATGGATCAGCCTCCCTCCTTTTCTCCTTCAACAGCAGTGTCCCTCAGAGGTCTGTCCTGTCCCCTACATTTTTTCTCACTTTTTTTTCAACGAGTTTCTCTCTTCCACAAATAATCCAATGCACTCATACGCTAATGACTCAACAATGCATTCATCCACATTCTTCAATTCTGACCCCTCTTCTCTCTCTCAATCTGAATCTCGCCTTGACAAAGCTTCCACAATAAACTCAGACTTGGACAGGGTATCTCAGTGGGATACACAAAATGTAATTAAGTTTAATGCCTCCAAGACCCAATTTCTACCCACCTCTCTATCAAAAACTCCTCACAACTCTCGTATTTCCTTTGACGGTTCTGTAATTCCCCCTCTTGACTCAATGAATATACTTGGTATTACTGTAACATCCACTCTTTCTTGGAAACCCCACATTATGGGAAGAGCTAAGTCAGCCTCTAAGAAACTGGGTGTCCTGTTTAGATGTCGTAACTTCTTCTCTTCTGAACAGTTGCTCCGTTTATACAAGGG
>JAYMFT010290931.1:0-23885 GCA_038088735.1 Panulirus argus | reverse complement strand
GGCTCAGTCCTCTGTTCTTAACGCTACCTCGCTAATGCGGGAAAAGGCGAATATGTATGAAAAAAAAAAGAAAAAAATGATATATGTATATAGCAAATTTAAAGGATGTTATATGTGAATTCTTTATTTCATATATCTTTTGGCATCTAGTGAAGATATTAATCATGTAATCTGTTTTATTACCTTTATTTGTTTGCTCATCATTGTTATTGAGAATTCTGTAATTCTCTACCAAATTTCTTTATTTCTTAGATTGAAGTGGAAATTATCAATGATAACCAGTGGGAACCAGATGAGGAATTCTTCTTGAAACTGTCATTATTAGTGGACAGTGAAAAGAGAAAAGGAGTGCAGCTGGGACGTATATCTATTATGGAGATCACCATTCTTAACGACGATGGTGAGTATTACATGTAAAAGAAAATTATTGTTGCATATGCCCAACATTTTCTTTACTATTTATTGTCAAATGATTTCGTAGGTTAAAATACTTCCCTATTTCATTTGTTAGAAAATCTTGTATGATAACTGTCTTGCATTAATTCATTTTAGTGGCCAAAAAGTGTCCTTGAATTTTGATTTTAGTGTTCAATCTCAGTTGAAACTTTTAGTATAGATGAAAGACGGTCACTCATTATTATGAGAATATATAGCTGTAGATGGTGTGTATTGTTTTCTTACCTCTGGGCTGATCCTTTTGAGCAACCCACCCAGCCCTCTCGGCACTGACCTTATCAATCACAGTTAACCCAGCTCTTCATCCACCCCTAGGGGTTGGTCGATAAAATGGGTACCTGGCTCAAGCTAGAGTATATATATATATATATATATAGTGTTAATGGGATGGCCTTGATTAGGGCCTTAGCTGCCCGTGCCATCTCAGCTAACATAGAAAAAAAAATATATATATATATTTATATATATCTACAGGTAATCCCAGGAAGAGAAATGTTACAAAGTGGAGGAAAGTTAAGCATCCATTTAGTATCTGTTGTGAAGTTCGTTTATGACTTGCTTCATGGAAAGGAGGATTTGCCTCATTACATGTTTGAGTAGGATATCATTCAGTAGAGATTTTGGTTTGCTGTCGCTGAGTGAGAGATGTAGAAGAGGTGAATGGCATTCAACAAACATCTTATCTTGATGATACCCCAAGTTGTTTGAATGATTTTTCCTCTGTGGCTGTGGATATGCCACCTTCAGATGGGTATAATTCAGGCCAGAAGCAAAATTGTTTCTAGGAATGAGGTCTTTGCTAAAGGTTCCTCATCCTCCATGGAAGTTTGCTCTCTGATGCTCATAGGGCTGATTCTTAAGGTAAGAAAGGTACTAATGTAGATACTGAGAACCATTACTTTTCTTGAAGTTGAGCCTTGTGAGAATCCTTTTATTTTTCACTCCCCACCTTTCATTTTTTTCTTTTTGTGAAGCTATTACTGGAGTCCTAACAATAACAGGCTCATGCCAAAAGCATTGAGAAGGTATTGAGTGATACGTTAGTTGCTAGGAGACTGCATCTGCAGCTCTGTCTGTGACATCGTATGCTTTGGCAAATGACTGTATTAAGTCTTTATGATTGAAAATCAGTTGGCCTCATGTATGTTATATTATGGCTGTCAGAGAGGGTAAACTCAGGTTGTTACACCTTATTCAGGAGGTAGAATAGTCTTTTGACCTCCCTGTGAGCAAGTTATTGCTGATGATCTTAGGGCTTTCTCTCCAGAACAGTAATGGTTTTTCATACTCGAAAATATACATTTTCTGTTTTCTGACAGGTAATTTTAGGGTAAGGTAAATCTTGAATTAGACTAAAATATCAGTTATCTGTAATCTGTTCAGTCTCACATATTTATAGTTAGATAGACTGATATACATTATTCCAGACTTATCAGTACACATTTCAAAAGTATGGATATACAGTAGTCCATGTATGATGCAGTAGTCCATATATAATTCTAAGGATATTCAGTAAGATTTTTTTTCTTCTTTCTTTGTGTTAAAGAGAGAAATATCAGATGAAGACAGAATTGCAGATTCAAAGCATGGACTATATGGCTGCTTGTTTACTTTATTTACATATATATCATAATGGTATGAAGTTTTTTCACATGATAACATATAAGATGTATATGATGATACTAGAGGATTAAAAGTAAATTTGTGGTTTAGAATTAGAGTTTTCATTATGATTATGTGTATCCAGTTTTTGTAGTTAAACCAGTGAAGTAACCATTGAAAATATAGGGAATATATCTGCCTTTTTGACGAACAGCATTCTGCTAAACCGTTTAAAGTAAACATAAAAGTACTCGTAACTTAGTGTCATATGATTGTTTTCAAAATTGATAGGCTACTTAATGATTTTTTTTTTACAGATAGTATGTCAATTCATCTTTGGCAGACTTTTGTGGTACATTGTAACAGCCTTGAGCTTTTCACTTCTAATAACAATGGACAAAGGTTTGAAAGAAAAGCTTAAAAGCATCCATTTAGTGACAAGGCCTGACCCATGTACCATATGCTGCACATTGTGTATATATGCCAGTCAGCACAATGTCAATAGTCCAGTTTGCTTCTGAGAACATACAGTGAGCTTTTTCTTCAGATAGATAGGAATAATGTTGGAATTTAGTTTTATTTCCCTTTTCTTTTTTGCATGACTATGGTTTATCATTTTTGTTGTTTAGGATACTCCATGATAAATTAGTTAGACCTACAGGTTCCATCCAGTCCCATGTAATATATAGTAAGATTGCTTGGCATTAATAGACAAAGCTGACAGTTCAAATTTATATTTGTAGATTTTATATATCATATACATGGCTTATGTAATTTGTACATATAGTATGGGTAAATATATCAATAAAAAAGCAAGGAAATACAGTGAACTTTAAAATCCTTTTTTTTTTTCTCTTTTTTTTCAGGTATTCACTGATGTAAATGATCATGGTCATCTTTCTAATTTTGCTTTAGTCTTTCCAGTACAATATTATTTTCCTTGTAATATATTATTAATTTACTGGTTTTATACTCATATATGAAACAAAAGGTCCTAATTCACAGGAAGTTTTAGTTCCAAGCTGATTAGAATGTACTCATTTAAGCATAGCCATATGATATTTCCTAATATAAGTAGAAGTATGTATGAAACTTATAGATGATATGCAACTGGTGAAGTTCCTTTACATTGCAACAGCTGTTTTGAAAGAATATCCTTAAGGAAGAGTAAAATTGATAATCTCACAGCTTTTCAAGCTTTATTTGTATCACGTAATTATATTTTTGCTTCAAGAGCCTGGAATCGTACTGTTCCAAAAGCGAGGCTTGTTGGTAAAAGAGAGTATTGGCAATGCTGTTATCCCTGTGGTTCGCAAGAATGGAGCTGATGGAGAAATTACAGTGAAATGGCGCACTATTGACAAGAGCGCTATCTCTGGTCGTGACTTTGAGGGAGGAGAAGGAATATTGGTCTTCAAGCATACTGAGGTAAGAAATATTAGATGTCTGTATGAATAACTGGATCTGCATCTTTAGAATGGCATCAAATACTCTAATCTTTAGAATCATATTTCCAACTAGATTTTGACTAAAAGTACCAGGTGATTACTGACCATGTTACTATTCCTGGATCTAGTGTATCTTTCTTTTTCGTGGTCTTAGTATCTCTTCTTCCTTTGTCCTCATCTTCTTATTACCTCATTCCTCTGTATCTCTATACCTCCTCCTCATCATCACCATTACATGTCTCACCGTCATTTCCCTTATCATTTGTCATCGCATCACTATTTTCTTTCTCCTTTATTTCAAGGATCTTCTCCCTTTCATCCTCATATCATAAATCTTCTCTCTATATCTCTGTAACCTAGGCTGAAAGCTAAACTATGCATGGTAAAAGAAATACCTGTACATAGATTCTTGGATAAGACTTCTACATGTTAGAGAAAGATAATCCCGCTCAGTTCCTATACCTGTATTTAGCAAGGAATTATACTAGAGTAGGAAGTCCTCATAGTTCAATTGAATTATGTATCATGGCAGTGGGGAATCATGTCTCAACATTTTTCTTAAACCCCAAAATACCTGTGGTTGAAGGTTGGTCTAATGTAGTTAGTTGTTTGATTGGTTGTGTTTTTAAGCATGAGCCGTCTGTCTGTCCTGGGCTCCTGTTGGAGTAAATTGGGTTTCTGCTTTTTCCTCTTTGCACATTTCATCTGATGAGCATGGTAGTGAGAAAAACCTTTGCTCCTGGTTAGGGTAATTGAACCCAGTAATCCCTTACATTGAGGGTTTATTTCTCCTCATGCTACTAGGACAGGCAGGATACTTCAAGTTTGTTCACTTACCCACCTCATATAACCTTATATTTATATCAAACTGTACAAGACAACATGTCTCTTTGAATTGGTACAAGGTAACATTAGGCAGGAGCAATTGGTAGTCAGTAGGAACATTAGGTAGGAGCCTCTGAAAACACTGTGTTAGAGTTGCCTTCTACTACTGGCTGTTAAGGGTGAGGCACTGCAGGCTGAAAAGCAGCACTCAAGTTCACTAGTTATGGAAACTCTGTTGCCTTGGCCACCCCCTTGAGGGAGTTCCAAGTGGGAACAGACATTAGAGACACAGATAGATAAATGGATGTGTATAGGCATGCAATGGGTCTTTAGGACATTTTAAAAGAAACAGTTCATTAAGATTAAGGCAAGAGTTGATTTGGTCATTGCACATTGCTCCCAAAATGTGTAAATTCCTGTGAAGATCATACTGCTGCCTCAGGGTGGTACATAGAACAAATAAATTGATATCAGTGCAAATTAAAGTTTTATGGTGCTAAACAGTTAGAAAGGCCACAATTAAAGTAGACCGATAGATGTATGGCATACTTTTTAATGTTTAAATCTCTTTCCAAATGTAATGCAATTTTCCTTGGAATAATATTGGGATGAGATTTTCTTAACCTTTCTGAACATCTCAGCTACTACTCTCAGCAAGTGTTAAGGAAATATTTCAGGTCCAGTAATGGCTTGGCCAAACATCACCTTACATGCATGCCAAGTCAGTCAGAACTCTAGAACCTGCAAATACAGGGACAAGATAGGTAGTCTCCAAACCTCATGCTTTACTTGTTAATCATTCATCTCTTGCAACTGTTGTGTTTGATATATTAGAATTGGTAATGTAAGTTCTTTTGTTAGGGCTTGATTTAATAAACAGAGGGTCAAGGCAGTTAGTGTTTGAAAGGATGTATTGAATTCATCATGGTGTATGATTGGAGGGGGTAGCCATCATGTTACAAAGCCTTAATTCATGTTTGGTGTGTTGTATGCCACCTGTCACTCAGGTAAGCCAAAGGATACCTTGTAATTTTTTGACTTTGTATTTTAGATAATCTTTTAGCAGTACATTTGATATGGAACCTATGAATGATACTATGAAAGGAAAAATTCAATTAGACATTGTTAAATCAGTAAAGTTTTCTTAATATTTTCATCTGATAATGGTGCTAATGCTCATCATGGTTTGCCCACATAGATTGAACAAAATATTGAGATTCCCATCATTGATGACATGACTCCTGAGAAGGACGAGCATTTTGAAGTAGAACTTTATGACCCAGAAGGTGGTGCGAAGTTAGGACAGATCAGCCGAACTGCTGTTACAATTACTAATGATGATGGTGAGTTATATTTTTAGTGAATGCTCTCTGTTTGTTTTTATGTCCATTAGGCTGTCTCCCACTTCCAATAACAGTGGTTACTGAAGAGTCTCCTTCAAATATATCTTTGCACATCTCAATACACTCCTGGATACAAATACCCCTTTGAGCCACATAAACCTTCCCTCTTTTCATCCAATTCACCCCTGGTTTTCTTCTTTTCCTTTTCTTCTTTATTTTTCCTAATATATACCATGTTCATCCTCATTTCAACACCACTCTTTCAACAGAATTTTACTAAGAATTTCATCCATTATTTTTCAGCTCTTCTATTTTCCGTTTTGTAACTCCTTTATTTCATACTTGTTTGTCATTAACCTCATCAGCAGGGTAATGCCAGGAACAAACAAAGAACAGCATCATTTAGTCACACCTTCTCTTTTCTGTTCACTTTCATTCAGGGCCTAAAACATACTTCCCATCATGGCTTCTTTTACCATCATATATGCCTATATTTGCCCTCACAGGCGATAACCTCTCCTTCCACACAGTTCTTACACTCAGGAATTTTGCCCCTCCACTCCCACTGTATAATTCACTTCACCCCTCCCCCAAGTCCGTCCTCTGCCATGTCAATTCTTAGGCATCTGAAGCTCTCCTCTTCCTCTTGGCTCCGCCCATTCAAATTAACACTCAAACAAACCAGCTTCCCCCTACCCCGCTTTGGTAAACTTCATTACCTTACTTTTATTTGCATTAACTGTCAGCATACTTCTTCCACTCACCCACCTAAAATTGGACACCAGCTTCAGGAGTTTCTCTTTTGAGTCTTCCACAAGAGTTTTGTCACCTGCAAACAGTAACTGGCTTATGTCCCAGGCCCCCCACCCCAAGTACAGTGTAGACCTGCCCCTCTGTCTTTGACATTTTTATTTACCTCTCTCACTAACCTGTCTTTAAACAAATTAAACAGTCATGATGAAATAGACCTACCTTCACCTGAGCAAGTCATCTTCCTTCCCTCCTACTCACGTACATGTTTAACATTCCTATTAAAACCTCCTCACAGCTTTTATTAACTCTCCTCATACACCATATTAGTAGTACCTTCCACAAGGCATATCTGTCAACCATATTATATTCTTTCTCAAGATCCATGAATGCCACATACAAGATTCTCACACCAGTGTATCAAATATTTTGGGTTACTGCACAGAATGTTTTCATCCTTTTCTTAGAACATTAATGCATACTTCCATTTTGGTAAACTGTCTGCTTGGCATTCTTCCCAAATCATCATATATCCTCTCCCTATTGTTTCTTGAAAACCCCTTTGAACATTTGTTTAGTGCTTTATGTTCTTCTTTTTGTTGTCTTGTTGCTTCTTTATTTATACTTTTGTGTTACATCATGATCTGATGCTTATCTTCTTCATTTTCTTTATAGGTTCTCACTTCATTATACTGTTCCAATCTTTATCAGTTCAAATATTTTCTATGATATATTGTCAGGTGTCAGACCTTCCTTAATGCCATTCACTTCACTATGTTTCTGATGCTGATAAGAATTCAGCTGGACATTTCACACGTCTGGTTATTTCCTTTTTTATTTATAATGCTCTTCTTTTAACCTCATGATACTTTTTTGCTTTTGTTTTCGTACACCATCCCTTTGGTGCCAAGCACTCATAAAACATTTTTTTCTGTGATTTGAAGATTTTTTTATACCAAATGATAGAATACTTAGAGGTACATTTATCATTATTTATATTTGCATTTTTTTTCCAGATTTTAACAATGTTTTGAGCAACATGATGATGATGACAAATGCTAATCTTGATGCACTGCAAGTGCACCACGATACATATGTTGGTCAGATTAAGGATGCCCTCAATGTCAATGGTGGAGATATAGAAAATGCTTCTGGAATGGACTATGTTTTACATTTCCTTACCTTTGGATGGAAGGTATGAAAAACTTCATTTGTGTTATTCTCATACTTTCAGTTTTATTCATATTATTCTTCATCACCTTGAGGGATATTACCTAATTTCATGTTCAACAAGGAGTTGAAGAATGTGTTAAAATCTTACAAAGAAAAATTACAAAGAAAAGCTTAATATTGTTAATGAAAGAGGAAGGTAAAAGAAAATATTTTTCTTTTTCATCTTAAAAGGCTGATAGTTCTAAAAGACTGAGATATTTATATTTGTCCCCTACATTTGTTAACCTTATGTAGATTGAATATGGATACAAGTTAAATGTTTTACAGTTGATATAGGACCTCTCTTTATCTTAATAATGTTTTAGGCAAATTAACATAAATGTGGATTCTCTGATTTAAGCATTGTGTTTAATTGATGGATGATATGTTGTAAACTGTACTTCGAGTATGTATACTATGACAGTGTTTTTCCACAGATAATCTTCTCGCTGGTACCGCCTCCTAGCATCCTTGGTGGTTGGCTGTGTTTCTTCGTTTCTCTTGGAGCTATTGGTGTTTTAACTGCCATCATTGGAGACTTGGCTTCTATTTTTGGGTGTCTTGTAGGACTTGAGGACTCTGTTACTGGTAAGTTAGATTACAAATTTTGAAGGGGTATTTGATTTAAATGAAGCACCAGAAACTCATGTTACACTAATCAGCTCTTGAAATAAAGACTTTATGCTTAACTTTGAATGACAAGATAAGTCATCAGGAAGCATTTAAATCAGGGAAGCTCATTGTAAAAAGAGCATTTTCAGGAAAATTGTGAAGGATGCACATATTCCCCTGTGAGAAAGAAAATCACATATGGTAAGTCAGAGATATAGCTCAAGGGCAAAATGGATCAGATGTGATAGTTTTTCCACATTTTTAGTAAGTGAAATAACAGTAGATGCTTATTTCTAAGGCTATAGGGCTTTAGCCCTTGAAAGATTAGCATACAATGAATATAAGACAGTTGACTTTTTTAATATGTATAAAAGAGGATGTTTTTAGTGAGCATAAAAAGCTGTAAGATACAGAATTTTTAATTAAGTGTCTGCAGCTTACTGTTAAGAAGTGGCATTACACTTGAAATAGTAACCTTCTGTAGCACTATGTCCAAGCATTTGAGGGGCAGCAACTGATCTTTTTGGCAAGAGTCATAGCTATTGATGGAGTGGATAGTGGGAGGTAAGATAGTTGGCCATGACCAGGGTTAGTTATGAATATCTTATCAAACTTATGACCGATCACTAGGCAATCAGGCAGCAATGTGATCGGTGTCTGTTAGTTCAGTCTGAAGAACAGTTTGATAGCCAGCATAATTGCATTATAGAGTAACCAGGTATATGTTTTTGTATTATTTCCATTTTTTTTTCTACTTTGTCTGAGTCGCAGGTGTTGATAGGAACTACATGTTACACTTATGGGATGATATACTGTTTATATTGTCACCAGTGTCTCATATTGACTTAAACTGTTTACCACTATTCAAGGGGGTCCAAAAGTCCCAATCAGTTTTGTTGAATGTTAATTATGTAAAAATTTTCTTTAGAGACCCCGACTGATGATGGATGTACATAAATGTCTGTTGGTGGTAACTGTTTATATCCATGGGAAAAGTATGAAACAATCAGGAAACAGTTCACAAAATGGTTTCATAAACCAAGGCCTACAGACTAACCAAATCAAATCAGATCCTGATTTGATCAGTGAATTCAAAAGATCATGTTCTATTCTTGATAAATAATGTGGTCATCAGTGAACCTCCCGGGATAAAACTGATATGAAATTTCATTGAGATTAATCCTACACCATCAATTTGCACAGTTTTACATAGACTGACCTTAACCAGAACAACCATTGTAATGTATTTCCCATGGATACAAAGTATTTCTACCATCATACATCTTGTACATCCATTATCAATATTATATCATTATTTTTTCATCAAGATTGATAGAGACTTTTGAACCACCCAGTAGACGATAAACATTGCTCAAGCTGCCCTTTTGATCATGTGGTTATGACTGTAGGATTTTAAATGATATACTGGCTACCCACCATGGTGCATTATGATAGATGCCTACAATTGTAGAAGTGTTCCCCTAATAGACTGAAAATCTCATATGGCTGAAGAGCGCATCCTTATTCCTTTTGCTTGCTATACTTTTTCCTGCTGAGTATAGATGAGTGCTAGTTGTAGGCTTGCTTGGGTGTTTTGCTCTTTTGATTTTTCATAGTCCTGTCACTTTAAGTGTCCACCTTGCCTTCTCATGGATGAGAAACGAACGAAGTCATGGTTGCAACTTTTTTTCATATTGATTTTTTATTGTTTTTCTACCCTCCAAATTAAACAACAGTTCATTTAATACTAGGAGATTCCACTCCATTGTTACACAGTTTATTAAGATTACTATTCTTTTATCTTTTACTCTGTAGAAATCTCCAGTTACAGTTACTTTATCAGCCATTTAGTGATTTTATTTTTCAAACAGACATTTACCATGTCACCTTACTGATCATACTACTGGAATAAGAATGTCTTTAATTTTCTCTCGGTTGTTGTACTTATATGAATGTGATTCTTGCTCATTCTTGCAGCAATTACTTTTGTGGCTCTTGGAACATCACTTCCTGACACTTTTGCATCCAAGACTGCTGCAATTCAAGAGAAAAATGCAGACAATGCTGTGGGCAATGTAACAGGCAGTAACTCTGTTAATGTATTCCTTGGACTTGGTCTCCCATGGCTTATTGCATCCATATACCATGCTGTTAAGGTAAGGGCATAGCTATGTATGTAAATATAGATCATTGTATTTCTTTTGATGATAAAATATGTATCCAATATTATATTTCTCACCTGTTGTAACTGCACCATTTACTAGTATTTCAGGTCTTGACAGAAGCCCCTTTAATATAACTAAGATGATTACATTTGAGAAAGCAATATTCCTCCCATCAAAGATGCAGTGGTTAGCCACATATCCTTGTACAGTCCGTTCTTTCCTCCCACCCTTGGAAGGTCTATAAAGTTTAACTGAGGGCCAGGCCTCAGATACAGTACAGTTAGCCACACATCAGGAAAATGCTCATTTCAAAATGGGTGTTTTCTTTTTTGATTGATGTGTGCAAAGAGGAATGCAGACAAGATTGGTAAGTGCCATATTTTTTTAATTGGAAAATGAAGTTTATTTGTTCTCTAATTTCTCAGGTATCAGTCTGGAGTCATCCTTATCTATTGATTTTCTTATAACATTTTATCCTGTCTCTTTTGTTTAATGTTGTTTTAATGTTCATTATTGCCCAATCTGTTTCAGGGCACCCCCTTTGTGGTTAAGGCAGGCAGTCTTGGATTTAGCGTGGGGCTTTTCACTGGGCTCTGTGTTGTGACAATTGGCCTTCTTATGTGTAGAAGGTAAGTTCAGTCTCGAGAGGATTGTTATCTTTAGGGGTAGAAGTTGTTGTGTCATTCATATTTAATTGGATGCAAGAGTGCAGGTGGCATATGATAATCTTCAAATCTTTTTCATATTTCATTTACCTGCATTTGAAATGAAGTGGTCTTTGTATTATCTGTAAACACTACAGCCATTGTGTAGAATCATTTTGATAACTTCAGTACAAAAAGCCTACCAAAACTTTGGTAGGTTTCTTGCATGAACTGCAGGAAAGCTTGAATTATGATCCTCTAATTATATTATTTATCATTTATGGCATGAACATAAACAGAGGATAGTTGTTCGTTTAAATGTATTGGAAATAATTAAGAAAAAATAACTATACATCTATAATGATAGTAAACATGCATACTTATCAAGAGTTCCTAGCCAGATTTTGAGATTTTTTATCACAGAAAATTTAAAGTACTGGTTTGTTTTAGTCAAATGGGTTGAGTCCATGATATATGTACAGAGCATTGAATTGATATCCTACTTATCCTTTGTCCATCTTATCTTGTAAAAATGTTGAATTTAAATGTACATTTATGTGACTGTCATTGAGCTTGATATGACATCCAAACATAGTGTGGCAATCTTATTGTTTTGAATTGACCACAAGACACAGTTTAATTGGTGAATAAAAGTGACAAAACTGTAACATTCCTAAGTGATAGAGAGGTACAAAATATGAATGATGAAGCAGTTACAGTATTGCATGATATGCATATTTAGAATCTGTTGAGAAACTGCCAACAGTTGCAAACATTAAATGCTATTGTTGTTGTAATAAGAGACTCATTAACACACTTGTCTGTGTAATATAATCCATTCATGATTCAACAACATTAAGAACAATCCTTTGCATTTCTATCATTGTCATGGATATATGCAGATAGACTGGTGGGAAAATTCAGAAATGTTGCGTTTTGAGAAAAAAATATCTAAAGACCGGGGATCCAGAGATAGTATGAAAGCCTTGCATAAGATGAAGTGTGACAAAGTGGATAGGATTATGACTGAGTTTTCCATAAGTGGGATGACATTATTTATTGGTTAGTCTGGCTATTCAGTGTTTGTAGGGCCAAGATGAGGTTCCAGGGCAAAATTCATGCATTGTACCCTTGCATAAGGGAAGACTGCATAAAGATGTATGATCATACTAGAGGTATAAGTCTCAGAGAGAAAGGCAGTTAGGTATAAAGAAGAGAAGAAATGTAGGTATACCACAAAAGACTTTAATTAGAAATATTATAGCCCAGGCTAAAGAAGTAACTAGCCTCCACTCTAAATAAAGACCACATTCCAGTCAGTTGTAATCCCTAGTAATGTTGAATGACTGGCAGGCTCAAAAATAGGTTTTGACTCTAAAGATATCTGTGCCAAGAGAGAGCAAGTCTCTGGTTCTTTCCATCTGAACAAATGCTATCTGTTGATTTCTAGTTAATGTTTGAAATGAGCCACTGCCATCTCTTGAGAGGCTGTTTCTTTTATATTTATTTTTTGTTACTTGCTGTTATCTTTTTGTTGTTAGTGTTTACCATTATAGTTGACTGTGGTAGGATTACTGCATATATTGTCATACTGTTTTATGGATGGGAATTTTGAATACTGATGTTAGCTAACCCCTACTAGGCTCGTAGAAGTATCAGAAATCAAAAGCATTTCTAATTATTTTTCAGAGTCCTTGGTGTGTTTGGAAAAGCAGAACTGGGTGGCCCTACGATTCCAAAATATATATCTGGCTTTGCAATGATTTGTTTATGGCTCATATATGTGCTGTGTGCTTCA
The DNA here is from genome assembly GCA_038088735.1 of Panulirus argus. Taxonomy (NCBI): domain Eukaryota; kingdom Metazoa; phylum Arthropoda; class Malacostraca; order Decapoda; family Palinuridae; genus Panulirus; species Panulirus argus. Next base: position 11,030 of record JAYMFT010290931.1, on the reverse strand, counting down.
TTCCAAGCTTATGGGCATTTTGGTAAGGTAAAATAATGGGTCACATTTGTGATCTAAAAGTTTGTAATTTAGAAAAAAAAAAAAAACAGAAAAGAAGAGTCAGCAATAGTTTTCAGCAAATAACAAGGCATTTTCTTTAATTCAGGTGTACAGTAGATATATATAAGGGAAAATCCTTTCACAAACTTGATATTATAATGTTAGTGTTTTCAGTGTGATGAAGAATTAACTTCCTTTGAAAATACATAAGCTGATGCTGACATATGAAAGTTGATTTATGATGTTTGTCCAGGTTTTTTATTTTGGCTTGTGATGCATCTGTAACCAAAAACTATGACTTTTTATAGTATTTTAGACTTTTGTCTTAAGGATAAGAAATTGCCTTCCCATGTTTTCACTACAGCTATCCCCGTATAGTGACAAGGTTTTCCTCCTGAAAAGTCTGTTACTGTGTGAAATGCTATGATACTGTACCAGCAGCTGAGACCTGTTATGTAAGGGGGGATCACATTCCTGAGCACTAATTTTCTGTGAATAACTCTGAAGCATAGAATATACATGCAATGATTTAATGTAAGAGCTGCATACCACAAACTTGCATCAGATTTTGACAGTATTTTATGAAAACTTTTAGAAAATATGGTGATAGAGGCTTGAGGTGCTGGTGGGGTTGGATTGGGTAGGGTGAAGGTTACTAGAAGGGAGAGAGAGGAGCACAAGGGTCACCTGCTTCATCTCTTGAATTATCTGATTCAGCAGTTGTTTAATCAGCAGCTAAAGTTTGCCTTTTTTTTTTCCAGTCATGGACAAAAGTCCACATTGAGGCAGAGCCTTAATTGAAATATAGAAAGGATTATAAAAGGGAAAAAGATGAGATGAGAAAGCATTTATGAATTTTGCAGAAATTGAAAAACCTATCTTTTAAAATGTGCCAGGTCATAGATATTAGGAAAGATATAAGAGGGTAGAGAGTTCCCAAGCTTTGAGGTGCAAGGAAAGAAACAGCTATCAGTACCGCCCACCCGTGAGTTATGTGGCATGCCTCTTTTTCTCTCCTTGAAGTTTCTTGTAACTGCATGAAATATCTGCAAACACAAGAAGAAACTTATGAAGACCCTTGTTAGAAAAGTTGTCAGATGTCAAAAAAGTGTCTTGAGTTGTGAATGAATGAGACAAGGGAAATTATGAAATTGCAAATGCTGGCAGTGCACAATAGATCAAAAAACTGTATGACTGCAGAGTCCAGGAAATGAGGCCCATGAATATAGAACTCCCTCCCCATACTTTACAAATAGGTGTTATACATGTGGTGTGATGACTTGAAAAACCCATAGCATAAGTGGCTGCCCCATTGAGGGAGCTCCCAAAGGGAATGGGTGACAGAGAAATAGATAGATAGAACAGCTTTTTTAAAGTAATTGTGGTTTATTACTAAATATTAGCATCATAGATTTAACCCTGATCATGCCTAAGCAAGAAAAGCTTTTCAGTAGTCTCTTGATGCTAACTCTGTTAAAATAGAAGTGAAATTGATATGCATGGGCAAGTTGATAAGATAATTGATGCTGATAATTCAGTGAGCTTAACTGATTCTAGTGTGCTTGCTAAAAGGAAGTTTAAAGACAAAATAAATGCAAGTTTTCAGATAGTAATGCCATCAACAGCAACAAGGTTGCAGCATTTACATACTTTGGTAATGAAGAAAATTGAAAACTTAACAAGTATGTTAATTAAAGACCAAAGGAGCTTTCCTTTAAAAATACAACAATAATTCAAAAGAATGCCAGGAGTTTCTTTAAAAATTTATGATACTGTGTAAAAAGGGCACATCATCTACCATCAAAAATTGATGGCAGTGGGTTCTACAAGTGAAAAAGGGCACCACAGACTTACCAGATCCCTAGGAAAGGTGCATGACTGTCCAACGTGGTCACTAGCAGGTTACTAAAACCTCCAGGCAGCTCCAATTGGGTTGCCATCTCTGGCCAGCCAACAAACCCTACATTGTGTGCAGATTTCAACTTGTGGTAGGAAATTAAGTTTGTAGGTTGACATTATTAGCACCCTGCTCTGTAAAAGTGGGGTGATGTTTATAGCATAAAAAGCATTACTGGCAAAAATATTTCAGACATTTAGAAATAAAAATGTATGCAACCATATATTTTTTAATCTGTCACAACTAGTGCAAGAGGACACAGAGCATCATACAGATTTTGTTCCTAATTCTCATCTGTTGCAAATGTGAAATTTCACTTTGTGATTTGTTGTTATACAGGGGATGGCTGTATGAGTATTGATATGTAGACTCCAGTTGTTGCTGGACTCTGTCTGCTTGTGGTTACACCTGGAGCGAAAAGTCACCTTCATCAAGGTTGCATCATCGTCAGTGGACAAAGAGAACCATCTTGTCAAAGAACTTATTGTTTTAAAGGAGTCCATCCTTTCCCTGCTACTGATTGTAGCACAGCCTTGAAGCTGCATGAACCTAATAAAAGAGGTCCTGCATTTTTGTGTTAAAATCATGTATATTCCATGTATATATTAAAAGAAATTTCTTTACTTACTTGACTTGTGAAGGCTGTTGACAGGAAAATATATTGGTGTGTTTTATTGTATTCAAGAGGAAGTCATTCTAGAAATTATAAAACAAACTGATTCTGAGTCATACTGGTGCCAGGAGAAGTGTGGTAAGAAAAACACCTAAAGATCAGACAATGAATAACAAAATATTGAGGAAAAGATTAGGGAATTTAGCTTTTCAGATATATATAAAGATGAGTGAAAGTTGGTGTATTTCTATGCCAGTTGTACTGGAAGTGCTTTCCCAGGATTCCATTTACCCTGGTGTTCTTGGTTTATTTTTTTCTGATACTTTGTCATAAGAATCTAATGATACTTGCCGTGTTGATTTTTGATGAACTAAATATTGTTAGGAATTAATTTTATGTTAAATCTTTGTTAAACTAAACAAATTTTTTGTATTTTTCATTTAATTTGAATATAGGAACTGCCCTAACCAGAGCAAATTTCTGTTCTCATTCATATTTTAAAGTGATGGAGCTTCTGCATAACAATAGGTTTACAGTCCTACAACATGAAATTTGGTCTGCAATGTACACTAATGAGTAATTTCCATATTACCTTGGATATGGATTTTCAAAGTTATTGTCTGTTGTGTGATACTACTGTGTGTAAGGGAATTTTATGATTGCTTTTAGAATTTAAATTCCTCATATCTTAATATACTGGTAATAGATGTTGAAATTTCACTAGTTTTTTTACAGTGCATTAGTCTTTCAAATTCTATTTTTTCTTTGTTCTTATACTTAAGTCCTGAGTTATTCCATTTATCCATTCTAGCTGTTGTATCCCTTGGTTTAAACCACCAAAGATTCAGGTCCACCTAAGGTCCTCGAAATGGGTATTTAGGTTCCTTATTTTAAAATGTAATTTCATAAGTGTTCGCCTCTATTACTTTGCGTGTGAAGCTAAGACTTGCATATCCCTCAGTGAAATCCTTACACATATTGGTGTTTCAAGAAGGTATTTTATTAAAAATTTCCATAAGCTCCTGTACCATATAGTATCTAAAACAATTTTCCATTTTCTCACTAATGCTGGAAACTCAAAGGCAGTTTAAATGATATACATTTGGTAGGGAATGCTTGGTTAAATGAGAAGTATAAGTTAAGCCCAACTTAAACAGTGAGATTGATTGATAAATATTCAGTCACTATCTGTTACTTGTATTAGTCAAAATTGTGTGGTCTAGTCATGAGTGTGGTTCATATTTCTGTATTGGTGTGCATTTCAGTATGTACAAAATGAAGTGCTTTGTTTATGTTTCTTCTACAAAAGAATCTCATTGAACTGCTCTCTGAAATTTCAGCTATAAATGGTATGAAGGACTGTAGATATAATAAAATTAGATGCTAATTGACATAAGTAAAACTAGTTATTTTCCAGACTTCCAAGTAAAATTCAGTTTTGACATATTTCTGTCGAAATTTAGTTTTATAAAACTGTAGCTTTGAATGATATGTAGCTTAAGTATCTGATGTTTTTCATTTACTAATTTGAAATATAGTACAATTGATTTAATATTGAAGATTACTACTTGGCAAAACAAATCATGGAATATCATTTTTATATGTTTAAAGTTTCTGGTTTTTAACTTGGATTTGAAATATGTAGATATGTTAAATAAGACATATCTTAATTCATCTATGTGTGTCTGATATAATTATGTCACATTTGATTAAAATATCTGAGGATCTTTTGATATGTATACTATGCTGGATAATACTAGTTTTTGTTCTAAGGCACAGTATGATATGTGTGGTATGTAGTATGTTTGGTTTTATGCCTTTTGTTACAAAGATATGATACTCAAAATGTACATTTTTAATTTGCAAATAGTTGTACATGTTTGTGAATTTTTTTCTCTATGTCACATTTAGTTAAAAGATTGAAAATCAGTATCATGTGAATGGGTATTCTTGAAGGCTGGCAGCATAGTTTAACCTGTGCAGTATTTGATGATATCTTTGCCTCTTCACATATATTCAGTTCTTTTTTTCCTCTCTTTCTTATAAAATGATTGAAAATTCAAAAGATAAACAGCATAAAAGATTTATAAATTTAGTTTAACCAGTATAACAGTGGTCCTACAACTTTAGTCTGACCAGTATGACAGTATTCCTACAGTCAACAGTAACGTCTGGTTAACTTTTTACTAACAACAAGAACTTATACCTTAGTTTAGATGATGAGATCTAATCTAAGAAGCAGCACTTGTGTTCACTAGTTATGGAGACTCTTTTGCCGTGGCCACCCCCTTGAGGGAGTTCATGAAGGGAAGAGGCATCAGAGATATAGGTAGATAGATAGATCTAATGACAGGTCCTCGAAGATTTTTCAGTAATTAGTTTTTTGTTCTGACTTTGATATAATAAAGAGAAAACAAACGATGTGATCTCACGTGTTCCATGTGTTGCATCATTGAACCTTCAAGATGATGATGGACATTGGTTAATTATAGTTCAATAACTTTTTTCATACTTGATTGTCATTTTCTTCGTAAATAAGGTAGTACCATGAACAGGCTATTAACTTTTTTTCATACTTGATTGTCGTTTCCCTCATTAAAAAGGTAGTGCCATGAACAGACGAAAAGGCCATGTCCGCTCACATCCATTCTCAAGCTATCATGTGTAATGCAGTGAAACCACAGTTCCCTATCCACAACCAGGCCCACAGACCTTTCCATGATTTACTCCAGACAGTTCACATGCTCTGGTTCAGTTCATTGACAGCACATTGACCCCAGTATACCATATCATTCCAATTTGCTCTATTACATTTGTCTTTATTAGGTGTCTGGAGAAAAGGTGATCAACTGTACTTAATGTTTTATGACTTTTCCCCAGTATTATGAAACTTTTATCTTGACTTAACATCCTTCAGTTTGTAATAGGTTGTTTTGATGAGTGTGAATGAATTATCAAGGTAACTAATCAAAAAATATATTGTCCATGTACAAAGCTTGGTTTTAAAATAATTAGAATGGAAGTATGTGAAGTCGAATACTGAACCATTTCTCTACATGATTTTTTTTTTTCTTGGTTATTTATTACTGAGGGTTAACATGTGTATGTAGATGTGGGTAAAACCATAGTTTTATAGAGTATACTGTAAGCTCATAAAGGAAATTCTGTAATTCCTTTTGATGGTATGGAAAGTGATTACAGATCTTTTTCCTACTTAGACAGTTTTGTTTATAGACTTATAACACTTTTGATAAAAATAGTTGTAAATTCTTTGCCACTTCCATATACTATTTACACTCATGTCCTATAATGTTATCAGCTGTACCTTACAGTCTCAATGGGAGAAATTTCATGAACTTAATGTGAATATTAAAACGATGACCAGCAGTGTATAAGAGTGTGCTGAAAGTAAGAAGAAGAAAACTGATAATGAAAGAGAAGAAAAATGTAGAAGCTAGGGCTGAAATGGATGACATTATGGAGGAATGTTTGGAGTTGCACAAGAGTGAATTTCAAGGGGAGATGAGCATGGCTGTATTTGATTCAGCGAGGTTTAATTCAGCAAACAGTTTTTGAAGAAAAAGAATGTCAGAATTGTAAAAATAATTTGAGAGTAGGTCTCTTGTAGTGAACTGTTACAAAATTATGTAATCATACATACTAAAAAGCTGTTCAGTTTAGTCATTAATATGTATTATTTTTAGATACTACACTTCGTCACTAAAATGGGTCTTCACAGGTTTCTGACCTTGCAGATTTTTTGGAGTTATCTTAGATTATATAGAAGTGCATCATAATATATGCCAAAAGGATTTATTCATCATGCTACCAACATTTGAAAGGGAAAAGACTGCTCATGATTTCTGTTTTGCAAAGTAATTCAGAAAGAGGTACAGTTCACTTTATTCGCATGTATCTTGTAACTTCAAAATCATAATACTCGGATTTCAAACTTCCTGTATTGTACACATCTTTTCCTGTATTCACAGCAGGGTGGTAGATTCCTTAAAGGTATTTTTGTGTAAAGTTTTGAGTTGGGTTTTATTGGTATTGGAATTGATACATTGATGGTTTATGAATGAGGTTTCAGCTTTAAATGTCTACTATAGGTGGCAGACTACGTTTTTTCTTGTGAAATGAACCATTTGCTCTGTCATATTAAGATTTTGGATTTTCTGACCTTTTTGTATACTGGAGGCTTCCAAATGTATTTTGACTTAGGTAAATAGTGTAACAAGTTGCTGATTAACAGGTTGAACTTTAAAATTTATAGTTTTAATGTAAGCTTCATGAGATTGAGATCCTGACCCTGAATTTTGTGACACTGAATATAAGAATTTTTATTGTGCAACTTATGAAGTTTATTCTTTACAATGCCCTTTCTTTTTTTCTTCATAAGAATCTTTATTATGCAACTTATAAAGTTATTCTTTACAATGCATTTTCTGTTTCCAGTCATGACCTCACTTCAGAGCTTTTCTTTATTCAGCAGAGATTAAACTCTAAATTCACTTAAGAATAATATATATATGTATTTATACCTTTGTAAATACTGCTGTTAATGTAATTTGTTACTTATCTTACTACGGTATGTCTCTCCATGTATGTTATTCTGTGCATAAACTCTCAACCCATATACATAAAATTGATGTGTATTACTGATTTTTTCTTTGGTATGAAGGATCTTTATGGAGCTTCCTTTAACACAGTATTGATCTTTTTGTTTGGTTTATTGTTTTCTTAAATTTTTCATGTTTTAATTTTTTCACGTTTGCAGTGACTTGTTGTTGTTGACTTACTACATTTTGACCTTGTGTGTTGTATTGGGTATGAAGTATTGAATATCTAGTATTGTACTTTTGTAGTGAAGTCTCTTCTTGATGTTTTAATCATGGGGAGCTTTTATATGATCTTAACTTGATCGCATTTTAAACAACCACCAGGTAAAGCAGTTTTTCTACTATCTTATCTTTTTAAGTACTGTAGGGCAAATTGTTTCTGTAATAGTAGATATGCACTTCCTCTGGTAGACATGAGTATTTGTTACTTTTAGTTTGATAGAAGCAATCCATTTTGCCAATACTTGAGGTCTGGTAAACCAGAAAGCTCAAATGAATCATATTCCCTGATTCTAATTGGTGAAATTTTAAGTAGTTGCCAAGGTATGGATACTTCCATTCATGTTAGTATATTCATATGGCACTTGTAAAAGCTGGATGTACAGGGCTAATTTATGGTGTATATATGTGCCTTAATTAAAATATAGCAAATTATGTAACATTTTCATTAAGAAAGTCTTTCAGGATCAAAAGGGATTTCCTTGCTGTAACTGAAATATACTTATTACAGGTACAGACATTTCCTTAAGTTTCTTGTACCATCACAGATAATAATTTATGATAGAAAAGTGAACAATTTACAGAGTCCCTATCATAGAAATTTTACTGTTTTTTCCATACAAGCATTCCTGTGCTTTAAAAACAGTTTGTATATATTTTTTTACATAACTTCAATCCATCTGCTTAATGAAATTCACAGACATCACAGAAATAGCATAATGCAGTCCATCTCTTCTGAAATGGTTCATACCATAATATTTTGTATAGATCATGTTCCCTTTTATTATTATTTATAGATGTTTCGGTTCCTTGTATCATTCCAAATAACCATTTAAAATAGAATTTAAGAATTTGGTAATATACTTTTATAAAATTTACTTTAGTCTGATAATTTTGTGCATGTATAGATGCTGTAAAATCCATGTGCACAATTATTAAGATGATAGCAAACCATTTGTTTTATGAGAACTTGAAATAAATAGTAAAATATATTTTAAAACTTCAATTTGTTATACATTATTATGAAATATTACAAGTAGTTAACAACAACCCTTTATTTTTATGCAGTCATGGCAGAAGTTGTTAGTATCATAATATATATCCATTGCAGAGTTCATTCAGTATTTTACTAATTTATGGGAAAAATTACCCATTCAGATGAAAAATGAGTAATCTTTGTAATTGATTTGATAAGTAATTGTAGGCGTCAGAGATATAGATAGATAGATAGTAACTGTAGTACAGTATTGTCTTCAGTAAAGATAGTTTGGTTCCTTCAAACTTACTACTACTCTTGTAAATGTGATTGAATGCTATCCACATATCTTTGGGAGTTTAGTGCATGCCAAATTTTTAGATTCACATGGAAATTGTAAATGTATATTGTAAGTGAATAATTTTATGATTGTTACATAGATCTCATTTACATGCTGCTAGCTGATATGAGATTCCTCTTCAGTCTTGATGTGCTTTCTGAAAACTGGTGGATCAGTTGAAAAAATCAGGGAATGATGGTGACAGTTGCTACACTTCTGAGATATGTATTCAAAAATTTTTGGTGGTAATCACAGTTCATATTTTAGGAATAGGTTATAATTACATAAAACTCATAACCTTTCATCATTCATAGTGTAGTTGATGGTATAAAATGGAGATGCAGGTGTTCATACTCTATATTCATACAAAGAATTATGACTATTTCTTACTGCATCAAAGCATATTTCAGATTATGACTGTTCTTTACTGCATTAAAGCATATTTCAGAAAATTCAATTGATAGATTGGCAATCACCTCAGCCTCTGACGTTTCAACTCCTTATTTCAATGTGCTATTCTTGCCAAATAAAAACATAATATTTGTTATTGATATTTTATTAAAAAGAATTTACTTGATTGATAGGTCTAATAACAGACTGAAAAGTATTAAGAAAATTGAAATATTTTATATGTATTCCAGGAGCAAGAAGCCTTTTTTTGTGAACAGCTCTTTCTTTAAGTAGCAAGAGTCAAATAATATGAAAGGTTGAAGATATGTTATTAATTTCATAATAACAATGTATAAAATACCAATGAAATAAGGCAGCTTGATAGTCGATGTATGCAAAAGATGCTGTTCACCTATGCCTAACACTGCCTTGCAAAGGAGGGAAAGCAGCTGTTTATGAAATAACTTTCACTTCTACTTATGGAATATAAAAAATTTGTTTTGATGAATGGAAAGCTCCCAAAATCTCTAGTCTAAAGAAGTGAGGATTACTTGTGGCTTAGTGCATTTGTTTCTGGAGTTTGCTGCTGTGTAAATGTGTTTTGTCAGTGTTGTGTATGTTGGGGAAGTAGGGAGGATTGCAAGTATTGCTTGCTGAAGTGTTAGGTAGATTAAGATTTTATTTCTGCCTGGGGTTGATATTTGGATATAAAGTTATAGGATGGGAGGATTAATGTGTGCTTACAAAGTATTGTTTGCCAAGTATAATGAGGTGGAATATTATTGGATTTGATTTTTTGTGCATGTTTTAAATGTTTGTAATTACAAAGCAAATAGTTATTGATTTGAGTGTTTTATATTGTATGGTTTGCAACTTTATGTAATGTTAGCCTTTGAAAGGGTGAGTTACCAGGCAAAGACCAGGCAGATGAGCCGTAGTTTAGGAAGGAAGGAGTGAATGACTTGTTTATACTTGACATGGAAAAGAGCTTTCTTCCGAGGGCATTTAATTAGTTTAATTAAGTAGTGCAAATAGACATTTGCTAAATAAGGAAAAGACAAAAATATTGAGGGGAAGCTGCCTTCCTGTTCCCCAGTGGTTCATGTGCATGAATTCTTGAAAAACAAAACCAGAGATCCCTCAAAACCCAAAAACAAAGAACCATAACTTCTGCCACAACTTTTAGTTTTGCTGCGTATCCCTGAATCCTCTAGTTTCCCTGTTTTTCCCTAACAAGGGTTGGCATTTCATAACACAATAGCTTCATCTTGTGACCACTGGTTCTCTTACTGTAACATTAAAGATTTACTCATTGTTTCTGCTCCCTTTTAATTTAAACTGCTGACTTATTCTGCTGTAACTCATTCTTGATGGATCTTTGCACCATGGAAGTTCTAGCTCTTGAATTATGTGAAGTTGCACAAAAGTAAGATTTTTAAGTACAAAAAGCTCTTGATTTGGCGTTTGTGAAAGACATCATCCTACATCAAGGATGAATTTGTCCTTTCATGCACATGTGAAGGCATGACCTAGGGGATCTTCCAGAAGAGTAAAGCACCATCCTTTCCAACAGATGCTAACACATGACCATCAGGAGATAGGCTGACTCTCGTGACAGCACCACTGTGACCTCGTCCCTCATGTGTCACTCTACCTTTACTCCAGTTCCACACCTGTAAGCATGTATATGCCATAAGGTCAGAATGTAGTAGCAGAACTAACAAGAAGAGAAAAAGAGCATATACATATATACATACATACACATACACATACACACATGTACATATTCAGACTTGCTCGCCCCATCCACTCCTGATGCCACCCCGCCCCCCAGGAAAATAGAATTGCCAACCCCCGCGGCGGCGAGGTAGCGCCAGGAGACAGATGAAATGGCCACATTCGCTCACACTCAGTCTCTAGCTGTCATGTGTAATGCA
>JAYMFT010290920.1:0-10366 GCA_038088735.1 Panulirus argus | reverse complement strand
TCTCTCCCCCCCCCCCCCCTCTCTCTCTCTCTCTCTCTCTCTCTCTCTCTCTCTCTCTCTCTCTCTCTCTCTCTCCTAGGCTTATGTCTATAGAAAGTGAAGACTACAGAGAGAGAAAGAGAGAGAGAGAGAGAGAGAGAGAGAATATACTAGTGTTTCCTCTGGTGGAGACATTCAGAGTCAAGACAAATGGAGTTTAAGGGATGATAAGGTAAGGTGAGATTTCAACTCATTATGGAAAGTGAATGTTGTATTTCAACAGAAATTCTATACATAATCCCAGGATCTCCTCCTTCCCCAGAGGTTCATTGTAGATTCAACGATGCGCTACATTTTGTTCGTTTTAAGAACCTGATCATAGTACGATGACAAGAATTCACTATGAAGTGAAGAAAATGCTAGAGAGTTGTTATAGGCAAAAGATCTTGAAAAGAAAATAATAACGTTATGATCCACTTTGCCTAGAGGGACGTAAGAGTCCAGTTGGGAGGCGACGACTGAAAGAACTGCGAAAATTAGATTTGCTTCTCGTGTGAAATGCACGTAGATGACTTTAATGGAAGGAGACAGACTGTTATCTTGGGAAAGGATAAAGAGAGGGAGCTGTGTATGGAGCAGGTGCTGATCTGGTAAAGATATACGGTAGAGTTACTAAGGCAATAGCACGACACGATCGAGCAATGCGGAGTGTGTGAGAGGAAATCTATGAGAGGCAGCGAAGAGCTCTGCTTAGGATAGCGGGACATGTGTTAGAAGGATATAGAAGACCTGAATAATTGGTTTAAGGTTAGATATATATATAGAGATCTTAATTCTAAGGTCTCTGCTCGTCTAATTATAAACGGACAAATCAATTTAATGTAAGCTTGAGCGGTGGGTACAGAACATACGATTCATCCAGACAGGAGGGTGACAGGTGAGCCCCAGAGTGCCCGCGGACCCTGATGGTCTTCGTCCCATCAGAAATGGACGACTTGGCATTAGTGGCAACGATATGACATAAGCAAGGTAACAACGGACACACACGAACAGAGTTTCGGAGTTTGTTTGGGTACAAGTACAGACATTACGTTACTCTGGGAAGGGGAGCCAAATCACATTAGGCATGCAAAGTGCAGTGACCAAGGAAGAGTCATGGCTTCATCAGCTGGCTGCAGTTGTCACGTAAAAAGTCTGGTTGTGTGTTGCAGCGGCTTGTTGCTTCCGTTTTAGCGGTGATTGAGAGTCGAAAGTACTAAGAGGGGTTTGGTGTCTGCAGATGATTCACCAATAATGGCAAAATCATTGTTTCTTTGTCTCTTTCTTTCGCGCAAGTTAGCCGTTTCTTGCGCTATAGAGGTACCACCAGGAAAGGGCCTCATCTACTCACATCCATTCTCTAGCCATCGTAGGAACCGCGAACGGTGGCGAAGGAGGCAGAGTGGTGCTGGAGGACACACGACTGAACCTGGATGTCAGATGTGATGAAGAAGACAGAAGGCAGGGATCAATTTTTGTCATAGTGTTAAGTGAAGAGGAGAAATTTGTGGAATTTCAAATATCTTGTTAACGCTCTCGACCAGGATGATGGAAATGGAGTCTGAAAAATCAAACGAAGCTCTGAAATGCGTGGAATTTCCCAGCGCTCTGAGTGTCTAACGGAGTTAGATACAAAATGTGATTCATTAGGAAAGGTGTTGCTACTTGGGACGAGTGACGTAAACCGCTCTGCCCTGTAAAAGGTAAAATGCGAGTCTATGGCACCGATGTAAAAGGGTTAGTGAAAGCAGTTAAGACTGATTCTTTGATATAATGTGAAACTAAGAGATTGGATGTTGGGCAAGGAGAGTGGCTGTGGAGCTGGAGGAGTGGATGTGGGATCGAAGATGGATGTGGAGCAAGGAGACTAATGTGATGTTAGGAGTGGATATGGAGCTATGAGAGAGGTTGGTGGAGGCAAGAGAGAGGATGTGGAGCTAAAAGGGTTGATGTGGAGCTAGTAGAGTGGATGTGAAGTTGCAAGAGTGCATGTTGAACTTTGAGGATGGACGTGGAGTTAGGAAAGTGTATATGGAACCAGTATAATGGACGCGAAACTATTAAAAAAGAAATGTGGAAGTAGAAGTGGATGATGCAGCGAGAAGAATAGTTGAAAAATGAAGTGAGAAAATGGTTACTGTATGAAAAAGTGGAATTTGAATGAGCGGAAATAAGAAAAGGACCTTCAAGAATGTAGCAAGGAAGGAGGGACAGAGTGCAGTACCTAGAGAGAGGGAGGGAGCACCTGGGTGAGAGGAATTTCCCTAGGAGGAAGTTACTACAGGAATGTGTCGAGACGGTAATTTGTAGAGGCGGCTTCGCACGGCAGCAGCCACCAGCCGTGGACCATTCAGGGCCAAATGACCATGAATCTAGAACATTGCCCGAAAGAGATCACTTAAAATCCCTCAACACTTTCACTGTGACATCGTCACCCTAACTGTGATATCATCACCTTCACTGTGACATCAATTCGAGGAAGAAAACTCCAGCAAAGAGAGAACATCCAGTTCGATGTGAGCTCTCGACTGCTCGATTCCACGATGTTCTTTGGTCCTAGCCACCACGTCACTACCATATGTTGTTTTCAGTGGGGTTTTTGAAGCATTAAGACCACATCTGCGTCACCGCTGACGTTCTGTCTGCGCTGCGACATTGCTCTGATAGTGTCCAATCCTCCAAAAGGCTTTCGGTTAATGAGAACAGATACTCAGTAAATGATGAGTGAGGGCACGAATATCGGGATGGTACAGGTGGCGATGAGACCAAAGTTCGGGATGTGTTGCTGATGGGTTCTTGTGTCCCTTATACCTGGAGGAGGTGGGCGAAGGGGCGTGATTAATGATGGGTACAGAGGGCGCCAGGCGAGGACCAACACTGGGTACGTCTCTTAAGGGAGTGGCGGTGTGTGGTGGTGGTGGTGGTGGTGGTGGGGGAGGGGGGAGCAACGTGAAGACCTAGATATTCTCATTTACGAGTCCTGAATGTCCTTCATGTTTACCAGGACCAAATGCACCTTCAGGCAGTATGGCCGATGATCTCGATGAGTCCCGAAGAACATCGAACTATCAAATATATCAACAATCAACCGAGGTTTTCGTGAACCGGTTGAGGCTTTTATGATATATATATGTATAAAACTAGACCGTGTCTGCTGATGAATCTACAGATCTGACATGAAATCAAAAGATGAATCTAAAAAAGAAAAAACGTTTAAGACTCTGGCTGAAGACATCTTGATGGAACGCACACAATGGCAAACACAGAGCCTCCACCCAGGACATCTGAGCACGTCTCTGAGGACCGTGTCCACATTAGGACTCCGGCTGTAGACTTGAGTCGGGTAGGATGAGGGTGATGTAGGGTGCTCAGGGTCCGAGGGTGTGGGCCCCGGGTACGCAGGTCAGGGTTCCATGTGTTCAGGGTACACGGAGGCAGACGAGGGAGGAAAGAAGATAAAAATATGGGAGGTGGGGAGGAGGTGAGGCCGTGAGCGGTCTGCGGTATACAGTCGAAAGGAACGATAGGTGGGACTGTGTTCCAAAGATTTTCTATATACTTATCCAATCCGCTACTGAAGGACGTGGTTTGTGGTAGTGGTTGTGTATTTTAGGAGGCAAAGATAGAGCCCAGATGTTCTGGGACCAAAACTCTCTCTAGGTTTTATAGTTTGTATTTTCTAGAGACTGAGGAGAAAGTGATATTGATGGATATGATATGAAATGTCCCTAACACATTATGGTGTTGCTAGACACAGAAGTTAAAACCCCCTAGGAGAGACAGGAGGTGTTAGACTTCTACTAGACACAGGAGGTGCTATAATTCTACCAGACATATGGGATTTCTACGAACTTTCTGAATGTTAGAAATCCTCTGGATACATAAGAAATGAAGATCCCGCTAGACATAAGATGTTTGCATTCTCTTAGACATGGGAGATGTTAGGAGCCTGCTAGACACAAAAGATTTTTCAGTTGTGCTGGACAGGTAATGACTGGATTCTACTAGACACAAAAGACTGTGGGATTTTCTGCCATTCAAAGAATACAAAGTAGTTCAAACAGTAGCAGGCCATTGGAATCTTTCGAGATTACACAAGACATGATATACTAGGGTTATACCAGATACTCGGAATCTGACGAGCCCTGTAAGGAATTTCAATCCAATTTTCGAATTCATTTATTGTGTCTAGTTGATTACCTCGTCATTACTGTGTGTCGTTTGTATATAGAATGACTTGGTCTGTTCTAATTACAATTTTCTTCGTACAGCTCTAGTAATATTGCAATAATTCAAGACCAAATGAAATGACAAAAAAAGATGATAACCTGTTCAGAGTAAAGTGAAAAAGAAAATGTTCGATCGACAAAAATGGCGCGAACCCATTTAATGATGACTTTTAATTGTTCAGACAGACTCACTCAGAGACACACTTAGGTTAAAGTCAGGTTTTGGTATGTCCTGTGCATCACGCTGTCTTAGAGTGAGTTGACACATCTTTTACCTTGTTGATAAACACAAGGGCGCGTGTGTGGGATTCTGGCCAGTGTGGAGGAAGATGGGAACGATCGGTCATAGTGAAGAAATACATCAAGTTCTTCCTGAGTGTCAAGATTATCTTAACGATTCCCTCTGGCACGTCATCTGGGACTGTCCTGTGTCACGTTATATCTTAAAATCACAGGAGCAAAACAACGGCAAAGGACCCTCCGGGTCCCCTGACCCACTTAGGGCCCTCATATGTTGATGCATTGTACCCAGTATACGTTCTTAGGCTTGCCTCCGCCTACCCTTGCTAAATGCCCTTCACCCACACTACCGCAGACTCCTTTTCTGTCATTCATTTCTTCCACATATACGGTATTATCAGCCTAAACTAAACGCTTATTAGATTAAAGAAAAAAGAGAAAGATTCTTCATTCAAAATCCAAGATCTTCTCTGCCAGACGACGCTTCATCAACTTGGCGCCATATATCAACACGGCCTTGTTGTCCCTCCTGGGTTTATTTCCCCTGAGTGTGAGGGTCGGCTGGGGTTCCTTCCTTGTGGGAGACGGTTACTCTCTGGCTGTAACCAAAGCCGCGGCCGTCCATCTGATCGTGTGGGGTGAGGTCCGCTTCTTGGCATCATCTCTCGCCCCAAGGAGCTCCCTCTCGCTGCCTTCCAAGGGTGAGTCTGGTCTTGACGAGGACCGTGGTTAGGGAGGCCCAGGCTGGGGGCATGGTTAAGGAGGTCTAGACCAGGACAGTGGTTAGGGAGGACTAGATGTTGATCTAGGTTAAAGATGATCAAATGATGACTGGCTGTATCTGCCTACTTACGCAGGTGAAAAAGCCCCAGGTTGGTGACGTGGGAAACAGAAAAAGATAATCGTTTTTTTATCATATCACTCGATGTCTGTTGTACTCGATCACATGATTGTATCTACTGTATCCGGATGTTGATGTATTCCTTTACTTGAGAGCACACGCCCATCGTAGTGGATATTACGTTACACCTTCGATGTGAATTTAGTTACATGAACCCTGGACAGAATTGGCACTCTTGATTATGTCAACTCTTGAGTAATCATTTAGCATAGGATTTAGTTATACTGCTGTAATCTTACTCCTTGACTCAAGTACCTCTTGTCTTTTTCAAATTTCTTAGTGCTGTAAATACTGGAAGTGCGTAATGCTGCTGTGAATGAGGGGAAAAGTGCATTTTCAATCATGATATTTGTAGCAGAAAGAGAAAAGTGTGATAAGTTTGTACCTATATGGGTAGGGAGATTACGATGCTCAGAGATATATATCAATAGATACTTAGAATGACAGATGGACAAATAGACCTAAAGATAGAGAGAAAGGGAGATTGTTCAGATGTGAGCAGACAGACCGGTAACTCTTTCAGCATGGAAGTCTTTACTTCCAAAATAACTTGCTCTAATTCCAGAGTGGAGTTCAGGAGGAGAAGCGGTAATCCTCCACGCAGAGGGCACAATAGGCGGAGGTTAATGTGTGTTATCCAGTGTCAGGCCAGAGAGTAAGTCCTCGTATTTGCGCAAGGGGAGACTGACAGTCTGGGTGATTACCGTCGCCCTAGGGGAAGGAGTGGGGTCTGCGTAGGGGGGTTTGGGGGGAGGAGGAGGTGGGGGAGCAGTGGAGAAAGGGTGCCGGGGGGTAGTAGAAGGGATTTGAAAATGAGGGGGACGAAGGGGACATAGCAGAGGGGTGGGATAGGAGACGACGAGAGACCCTGACAGGGGTGAATTGAGAGGCCAGAGGGGTGATGGGAGTGATGGTTGAGGGGGGGAGGGAGGGGATTAGATAAGTGGAAGGTGGGGGGGGGGGAAAGGGGACCGATGGGGGTGGAACTACAGGTGGAGATAGGTAGTGAGGGGGGAGGGAAGCGGAGGGTAAGGGAAAGGAGGACACGTGATGCAGACACGTGATGCCCAGATGAGATCGATGGAGGTGTTGATATGCCAGAGGCTGTGTGTGTCATGTTTAGGCGGCAATGTTCTCGGAGGATGTCTTCGTTACTGTCCTGGCGAGAAGACTGGTCTGGCCTGCTGATGATTTCATTTGTGCCTGGAACCCCGGCAAGTTTATTGTGCACCAGATACTCATCCTGTGAGCGGTAGCGCTAAAAGGATTCCAGGGGTCACAAAGGGTCTTAGTCACACCCCAGTGGGTTGATATTACATGCATTACACGGTTTCATATGTTTAAGTTCTACCTACTAGATGCAAAAAGTGGATACAGACTTAAGATTTCAGGTATCTTGTTATTAACAATAAGGCGTTGTGACATTTCTTGCAGGGTTTGTTTAGATCTATCACTAAACGGCTCTATTTTTTCACATTCTAAGACATTGTGTTCTAGTTTGTGTCCAAATCTTTGACCACAAACTTTACAATTTACACGATTAACATCTCCAGATAGGCCAAAGCGCCAGTAGTACCTATAGCCTTGCCTTAATCTAGCAATTACAGCATCACGTGATCTGCTGATCTCATTACTTTCTCCATATACGTTTTACTTTACACATTTCACTGCGATGGGAAATGTTTCTAATTGTGCTTCTCTGAACTCGCCATCGTGTTTCAGAGGTCATTTAGTTCCTTTCTAATTGCAGTTTTGAGGCTTCTAAATGATAGCCCAATTTTGTAGTTCCTTTCTAATTGCAGTTTTGAGGCTTCGAAATGATAGCCCAATGTTGTTTTCAACATCACCTTTACTAAGTGCAAGTTTGCTAGTGATCGCTCAAGCCTTCGGCGGAGGTATGGATGTCGGAGGCCTTCCTTTAGAAGCTAAGGTTAAGTGAGAGTGCCTTTGCAGCCAAAGGGGCCTTAGTTGAATACCCGATCGTTTATGGAATATCATAATACACAGACCTTACAGGATTGTGACTGCAGTCAATATTCCTGTCATGAAACTGAAATGGATGTATCGGTATCATGAATGTTGACCGTACATATTACATATTATACCCCAGTGTTGTAGGAAGCAAGTCTATGTTGTTTCACAGCGTCTCGAGTTGCTTAAGTAGGGGGAGTGATGCTATGCCCGTACTCTCGTATGTCACGCCGGGTGCTTCGTGTTGCGGTTAGTAACGGGAAGGTTAATTATGATAAGTATGTTGTTGTAAGTGATGATAACGTTATGGTAAGTATGCTAGCTAGGTTCGTCAATAAGGAACAGTTAAGTTTCTTGTGAGGGTATTTCGTGATACTGGCGTGTCTGGAGAGCTCCTTTACTATGTGTTGCTTGAGGGAATCCTGGGATGTGCAAGATCCCGTTGTGTGTACAAGTGTGGGATCTAGCTATATCATATAGGTGAATAAAAAGGCTTACTAGTTCCTGGTGTCCAGTTTTTCGTTGGGTCCCTACGTAACTGACGCCATCTGTTGCCCCGTCTATTGCCCGGCTGACGATCGTGAGGCACTGACTTCGAACATGACGTCTGGCGCGCCAAGGGAGGGTCACCCAGTCCTGTGGAGAACCGAGGTGTGGAAGGTACTAGTGTCGATAAGGACGACTCGGGTCTGATTCTGCTCTGTGAGGCCTTAGAACTCCTTATAACACCAAGGATCCAGTGTTTAATGATACTGATTTGCGTAATGCTCCATCGTTTTAGAGACGATACGCCCTCCTCGGGTAATGTGGGAGTTCTTATTGAGGCATCTGTCGAGGCCTCGCCGTACTAAAGTTACAGGAGACCAAATTACAGTGGGGTTTCCTTTGAGTATTAGCGTGATAATGTCTAGTGTTCACCCATTCACTTTGACCCCATTGTCTAATACCTGACACATGTCTGCAGGGCTGTCACCCGCTACCTGTTCTCATGAGGAGAGTGACAGGTCGATCCATGAGGTTTCTATAGGAGATAAAAACACAAGAAAGATTTGCCAGAGTAAGTCGCCCCCTGTTGGCAAAGTCGGTATTGTTTATGGCCCGACCACCTAACCTGTTTCCCTGTCTCCTCCCGCCCAGAGAGGAGCATTTCATTTCTCGGCATATGAGGGTGTCAGTCGGTACTCTCCCGGCATCTCGGGGTGGTAACATGAATAATCAAATTGTACTGTGTATCATTAAGCAACCATTTATAATCAGCAGAACATGGCGATGCGTGCCAGCGTCACTCAAATCTGGGCTCAGCTGTTACTCAGGGTAGGAAGGTCTCCCAAGGTCACTTTTCTTTCGTCTACGACAAGAGGTTCTTTAATGAAAGGTAGGCCGAGTGTGATGCCAGTAGAGTGTGGCAGAGCGTATTATATCTGATGTCCCTAGTAGAACCTTGTATTAGAGTAGTGTTGGATTGGATACCCATCAATTATCAAGTCAACTAGAGCCAAGTGTGTTGTTGTAAGGGTAGAGTGTGTCATAGATTTAATCCTGGAGGCAGGTATGTATGTGCCTATACAAGACTGTAGGTTGCACAACCAGTCTGATGTTCAGTGTAGCAACTTCTATAGAGTGGAGAATGGTCCCCATCTGGGACTCTCGTCAACAATTCTCCAGCCATATTTAGCAACGGCCCCTGCCATCGTTAGGAGTGGCACCTGTCGGGCGAGTCCTTTCTGCTTTAAGATGACTGGGCGTGGCGCAATGGAGGCAGTCCTGACGACGCTGTGGACAGCAAGTGTGGTCGACGTTCACGTCACGCTCGTGGATGACTGGTGTTCCTCGCAGTCGTGTGTTCCTGTGGCGGAGTCGTGTGTTCCTGGACGACCCTCCACTTCCTACTGCAGGCACAGCTCCGACACCCCGTCACCAGGACACGTCTATCCCTACCTGCTGACCTGACAAGTCCATCCCCCTAGACGGGCTTTCGAGGGTTGATGTCTCCAGGTTACACCTACGTTGATGTGATCTTGGCCAAAGCACTCGGTGGCCACTACTGGGACCACACTCCCGTGGCAGGGGGAAGAGGGGGAAGGGGACGGGGGTATGTGTGTGTCTTGGCCACATCACACATTGGCCACAACAAACCACACTCCCCTGGTAGAGAGAGGAGCAGGGGGGTGTGGGTGTGTCACCACGGCAGCGTTCTAGGCTAGCTCGAATGCTCCGACAACGGACGTTCGCCTGATCATCACCACTGAGAAGCATAACCAGGAAGGACCTTCCTGCTGGAGGGCTGGTAGGCTCCTTCCGTCCTGGTCCATGAAATAATCACATACTCTCACCCCCGCCTCTCATCTCTCAGTGTTACAACGATCTCTCCATCGACGACAGAACCCTTAAGTAAAGAAGCTTTCTTCATCATTGTCCCAAAGATCAGTTAACTATGAACTTCACTTGTTGGATTATTCGTCCTTTTTCCAAGCACCCACCTTCGGAGGACCCTCGATATTTTCTCATCTTTTCTGCGTCGTAATTTCTTGGGAAGAAACTGATGTATCCTGTTCATCCCCTCCACTGCCGGCTCGGTGATGTGGCGACAGAGGAGGGAGAGCCAGGGTGGTGTGCAGATGGACCGGCAGGTAGGTCATCAGTTGTAGGCTCAGTGCCAGTGTCCATATGGAAGCCAGGCCATAAATGAGGTAAGAAAATAGGGCTTAAAAGATAGCAAGGCATAGAGAGAAAAGGAAAAATAATCTAAGGATATTAATGGAAAGGGAAAATCGGATTTTCAAGAAAAAGGCTGGTCGTGGGGTGAGAGGTTGGTCGTGGGTGTGAGGTTGGTCGTGGATGTGAGGTTGGTCGTGGGTGAGAGGCTGGTCGTGGGTGTGAGGTTGGTCGTGGGTGAGAGGCTGGTCGTGGGTGTGAGGTTGGTCGTGGGTGTGAGGTAGTTAACAGGCATACCACATATTCCAACTCTTTGTGTACACTTGTTATCAGAGTTAGGGTAAAGACTTTA
>JAYMFT010290909.1:0-10366 GCA_038088735.1 Panulirus argus | reverse complement strand
CTCTCTCTCTCTCTCTCTCTCTCTCTCTCTCTCTCTCTCTCTCTCTCTCTCTCTCTCTCTCTCTCTCTCTCAGAATGATACATCCTTCCAAAGGCTGAAAATATTCAGAGAAACTTACAGTGCAGAAGATTGGGTCAGTATGATTTGGGGAGGAGGGCCAATAGACAGTTTTTACACATACATTATTAAGAATGTTCACTGTGGTCGGGATGGAGCTGCTCTTATCGCGGTTAGATTAATGAACTAAATTAACTCAATGTCTTAGGTTAAATCAATGGCCAAAGCTGAATCCGTGAACTGTATGTATCTACACAGTGGCCAGGTATGCATATCATGGATGAGTGTTCGTGTGTTGTTTGCCGTGATGTAAAGAGATGTCAGGTAATGTTACCCAACCATTCCCTAATTTGTCGTTAATCAAAAAAACAGTCCATATGGAGAGAATAAGTGTTTTCAGTTTCTTCTTAGTCGTACATTAGAGTGAAGATCTTGACCTATACTTACATTCTGACATATTTGTCTTTATATTGTCTTGTCGGTGATATGGTCTTAAGAGATGATATAGTCGTAGAGGTATTATGGTCCTAGGGGTAATATATTCCGAGAAAAAAGTGGGAGAAGATAAAAAAGTGAAAATATTGAGATTAGACACCTTTACTCCTATTGGTGGAAGGGCTAGTACCTGCCTGTAGCAGCGAGGGTCTCTTGCCGTGTGGCAAGGGCGCCGTTAACATGCCTGCAGACGAAGGATTGTTGACCAGGAGTCCAGTGACCCATCTTCAGTTGTAAGTCTTGCTCTATGTGACAGTTACGTCACCGACCCATCTTGAGACGAGGGATTCCTGAAAAGGACTCCGCCGACCCATCTCGAAACGACGGGCTATTGCCACAACTTGAGGCTAAGTATCGCCATATCTGACAAAGTCACCGCTGACTTAGATTCAGACGAGACACCATTGACTCGTAGTGATGAGGCTAAGTATCGACGTTGGGCGATGGGGGCGTGAAACATATCTCATTTTGTCGCATGAAGAGAAATTATTCTTGCTAATTATGGCGAGATATTTATGATATATGGTGTGAGATAAAACTTTGTAAGCGTTGTGAAGTGCTGCAGGCGCGCGAGGTGTTAAAGCTGTTTTGTTTGGTCGAGGGAAGACTGATAGCCATGACCGTTATAAGGTGTGGTAACGCTGGGAGCTTGAGGGAGGCTCAGCTGGTCCTGTGTTCCCACTTTAACTCACCTGCCGAGAGCTGGAGTGTAATCACTGTAATAAACTTGGTATTAGAGAATCTTTCCTCGCGAGGTCAATGAGGTCAGGGGTCAAGCACTTTACCTTGTGACGTCAAGGGTCAAGTACTTTAATTTGTGACGTCAGAGGTCAAGCTAATTACCTTGTGAGGTCACCTTGTGAGGTCAGGGGCCCAGCACTTTATCTTGTAAGGTCAGAAATTAAGCATTATACATAGTGAGGTCATCTTGTGAGGTCAAGGGTCAAACACGTTATCTTGAGCGGTCAGTACTCAAGTGTCCTTCCTTGAGGTGAATCATATTTTGCGGTGAGATTAGGGAATCCTTATTGAAATAAGATGATTACTGCTTTGTCTGGATACCTGCCATTATTACATTCGTCTGTGGTCTTCCTCCCCCCCCTCGCCTCCCCTGCCCTCTCCATAGGAAGAAGGAATTAGAAACCTTACATTCATTTCGCTGAGAAATATGAACGGAATTACTTAAGTATTGTCATGGGAAAACCACTTTTTTGTTTCTCACAGGTACATAGTACAAGTGTGACAACGTATTTAGCAAAGACTGTTTATTGGAGAAATATTCTTCCTTTAAGTTAAAAGATCATTTTTTCTCTTGAGCTTGGTAATGTGTTTCGTAACGTTTCTTACTGGAGAAATACGCATCTTGTTTATTTGAAATGTATCGTTGAATTAGGTAAAATGTTGTGGATTTGAGAAGTGTTTTGTTTTTGTTGCTGAAGCTTTTTGCATTTAACTATCAGAATGAGAAAGGGAGAGAGAGAGAGAGAGAGAGAAGAAAGAAAGAGAAAAAGGACAATGAAACAAACAAACAAACAGACAGACAGAGACACTAAGGGTTTCCTGTCATAACACGGCAACGCTCCCCCTCCCCCCCTCCCGTCCCCATCCCCCCACCCTGGTCAGTGGCTCCCTCCTCTCGCCCTTAGGTCGGGGTTCCCCCTGCCCACACCCACCCGCCGTTTTTGCCATCATTTACCTCGATAATTAAGGCCATCAACTTGACAATCTTCTCTAAGTATATTAAAGAAAAATACCTCTAAAGGCGATCTAATTAAAATATTTACCCCCGACCGCCTTCTGTAATGCTCTCAAGCGTCGGGGCCGCGCACATGCCCACGATTATGACGAGAATTGTTTTACCCCGACGATAACATTGAAATGAGAGGAGTGCAATATTTTTGTTCTTATTTCGGCTGCCCGGTTGGGGAGATAAGACTGGGGAGTGGGGCGTGAGAGGGAGGGGAGAGGAAGATTGGGGTGAGAGAGGAACTCTGGCGGTGGAAGACGAGGGAGAGGCTGGAAGAGGGAGGGACCTGTGGCGGAGGGAAAGGAACCTCTGTTGGCAAGAGGGGCACAGTCCTATGGTGGAGGGACTGGAGGGAGGGGGTGGGAGAAGGAGGGATCTGCAGTGGTAGAGGAGGAGGGAGGAGGTATGAGAGGGACGTGCGCTGGTGGGAGAGGGACCGATACGGCCGGGAGAGAGGTGAGAGTGGTAGTCAGGGAGACATAGCACGTTGCCAACACAATAACATTCATTCTTAAAGAGAAAAATAAACTCTGATATCTCGAACTCCGGTTATCTGCAACTCCGGTTATCTCGAACTGCCGGGGTTCCCTCCTCCCAGCGGTCGTAATGGTATGGAAAGTTGTTATCAGAACCTTTGGCCAATACGCTAATACAAAACGCATCCAATTTCACGCAAGAAACCTTGGCATTTACTTTATCCGATACTTGGAGCGCTGCTGGTGGGAGGGAACGGATGGAGAAGTGCAGCTCTCACAGGCGAAGACGACAACTGCTGCAGCGCTACGGGGATGGAAAAGGAGGGGTGATGGGGAGGGAGGGAGGGAATAGAGAGGAAGAAAGGGAGATGAAAAAGGGAGGCATGGTAATGGAAAAGGTTAAGAAGGAAAAGGAGAATGGGCATGAAAAAGGAGAGTGCGGGGATGGAAATGGTAAGGAAGAAAATGGAAAGGGGGACGAGAATGAAAATGGGGAATTAAGTAGAAAAGGAAGGAAGGGTGATGGAAAAGGCGGAAGGGTGATGGAGGGAATTAATAGAAATTTTTTCAGTTGAGGAATTTCGTTTATCACTGAACAATCCCAAGTGAGAGAAAATTATATGCAAAATGAATTTATGTATTTAAATGATCCATAATTGATGTGCGGACGTGACGATCTGTGAACAAAACTTGTGGATGTTACATAATCTATGATCTCAACAGCGAACACCTTGCTCGTACACACTGGACTGGGTAATCTGAGAAATACATGAATATCTTAACCGGAATAGATAAGTACATTGAATGAGTAATATGAGGAATGCATAATCTCTCGAAATAGAGTGGGCGGACAAATGGATTTTATACAAATTGATTTTGCTGTTAATTATTATGTTGGCCTCTTGGGCCCGATTATTCATAATAAGTTCAGTGCATAATGGGATTAGCCAAACATCAAAGGAACTACACAAACTAACTCAACCAAGGTCCGCAGTCTCCACTGAAGCACACAAGAATAGAAAAGAATATAAATACAAAGAAAATGATAAAAAAAAAGGATTCAAAATATACAACGTACACACACGTATACACTTCCGCGGAGGGGGGTCGAGCCACGAAATACACGTAGAACAACGCATGGAGAACAGACACCGAAACAGACACGTGGAGAACTGGCACATGAAGAACTAACAATTGGGAAATAGATAAGCAAACAGACACATGAAGAATGAAAACCCAAACAGGCACATGGGGAACAGACATCCAAACAGAAACATAGAAATTAGACACCCACACAGACACATGGAGAACAGAAATTCAAGAATACGTATAGGGAACAGACACGCAGACAGACAGAAAAAGACACCAAATGTATAGTATTTTCTATATTTCGATAGTTTTCCTTAAACACACACACACACACACACACACACACACACACACACACACACACACACACACACACACACACACACACACACACACCTCTTCCTTAAGCCAGACTTAGCAAGCAAAATTTCCCAGCGTAGGGGGTGAAAGGTTTCATTTTTTTATCGTCTTAATGAGTAGCTACCTATTTTTTATCATGTGATGTTTTTATCGTACGGGAGGGAGTTGTGTACCCTTGGGGTCCCATTTCTTGAACTTTCCTACTATCAAACAGCTTTTAGATTCCTGTGTGCTGTCCATCTTCACGGTTTGACTGTTCAATCTATCCACTTCTCTCATTCCCACACCTTTTCTAACAAGTTTCCTCCTTAATATTACGTCATATCCTTTTGGTTCATCTTCGCATCTCTTCCAAGTACTGTCCGCTGTTGACGTTATCAAACTGTCTCAAAACTTCGATCAAGTCATCTCGTACTCTTGCACGGTGGACAAATCTATGTCCTACAAACTATCGTCATAACTTGGCTTTCATATTTCTGGTTCTCTATGTGTTGCCGCCATTTCAACCTCCTCTATTAGTTATTTGCGTTTCCTTAAATGCTGTGACCAACCTTGAGAGGCATATTTCATCTCTGGCTTAATGCAGCATGTGAAGAGTTCGTTGAACATTTTCCCGTTCATGAACCTGGATGTGATGTTTGCCAGCAGACAGTTTGTCTCCTGCACACTTCCCCCAACGAACTGTGCCAACTGCTGGTTCTGTACCTGTTTCTGCCTGACCCTAGACCCGTGTCCCTCATCCATGCTGTCATTGAAATGCTTTGTCTATGGACACCGAGAAAAAGGAAAAAACAAGATTTTTTAATTAAACAAAGGTCAGCTTGTCGGCTATAGTTACATTTACTTGTTATTACATTAATCCATCTAAATATACCAAACAATGCTCTCAGAAAGAGCGATGGTTTATTAAGAACACTTACAGTAGTAGTTTGCATTAACAAAATATATTTTAACTGAGTTGGCCAAGATTGATAATAGTTTGGAATATACTTATTACATGATATTCATCACCCACAACACTAGCATCACAAGTGCGACCTTAGCGTCGCCTCGGTATCTCCATGTGGGACAGTGACTGGAAGAGGAGAACATAGACAGTGCAACCAGAACGTAAATTAGACAGATGGAACTTAAAAGAGAGAAAAAAGACAAAGAAATGGAATATAAGAGGAAATGAAAAACCCAGTTAAAGAAATATAGTGAAAGAATGCAAAAATCAATGATTGGAGGGAATAGAATGGCAGACGTGGAGAGAGAGAGAGAGAGAGAGAGAGAGAGAGAGAGGACGAAAAGAGAGACGGATGAAAATGGAAAAGGAAGAGAAACACAGTGTTGTCCACTGCAGTCTCCCTGACAACTCATATCATAAGGAAGTCATATGTTGCTCACATTTAATACAGAGTTCATGTCCTCCCTGCCGCTCTCTCCTGCACGAAGACACACACACACACACACACACACACACACACACACACACACACACACAGAGCTATGCCCATAAGATACATACCACATAACCATGTCATGGTGTAGGTCTGGTCGAGTTTGTCGACCGGAATCACAGTTTAAAGGCAGTGCTCGACCGGTGGTCTTAAACAACCGGTTCAAGCTATACACGCTACGGACGTCCCAGAACCGCACACGGACACACTGATAACGGACAGTACGTACAATACTCACTATGGACGCACCATAACCCCATGCTGACAGTGAAGACTGACAATACGTACTTACAGAACTTGCTACGGACGTGCTAAACCCGACACGGACACGGTACAGCAGTACGAAGTGGCTCTTCCAACAATCATGAGTGGTGCTCGAAGCGTAGCACTCGGTGACTGGCACTAAAAGAATTCCCTTGAATGAAGATGCAGACCGCACTATAACTTGTCACTCAAGGATTTAATTCAATGATTGGACTCGAGCTTGACGCTCGTTGTGCATCAATGGTCCGTTCAAGTCGTGTGACTAGATGTGACGAAGTGCACATTAAGATGGCGCTAAAAAGAAAAAAAAAAGCATTTGAAATGTATTGCTCAAACGGCATTTTATAAAAGCTGCCTCTCGAGCACGACCTTTAAACCTGACACTGAGAGTCAGTCAAGCAGCGTCTCGCATTCTCCACTGTACCGACGCACTCTGAGGACAACACACTCAGACGAGAGCGGGTTCAAACAACAGAGCACTCGGACTAGATCGCGCTCAACTCAGCCGTTATATCAATTTAGGAACTCGACATTTTTCCACTCATGGCAACGTGACGTCACACACTCTTGATGAATGCAACGCACTTCTGCAACTCGTGAGTTTTATTCAAAGTTGACATCAGTCGTGCTGGCCGAGGGAAAACGACAGAATCCATGATATTTTCCACCTTATTTCTGGTTAATTCTTTCGTTGATTCCTAATGAATTCCCAGATAATTCCCACTCCATTCCCTGCAGAATTTTTAATTGATTCTTAGGTCACGTCTGGACCAATTCCTAGCTAAAATGCACGAAACCGCGTCTCATTCCTTGATATAATCCTGGCTGGTTCTGTGGCCAGTTGGCGGTTGACCCCTGGCCATTTATGTGGCCGTTTCACACCTGTTATCTTATCAGCTTAAGATCCATCGTTTCTGCATTGTTCTCCATTAGATTCTTCACTCTATCATGAATCAGCTTCTGACACAGTCCTAGACACAATCCCAATTTTGAAGGAATTCCTGATAGAGTCGAACACAGTCCCATGTTTTTAACCAATTGCTAATATACTAGTGAACCACTGCCAGTTCTAAAGTAAGTCCTGATGCAGCAGAGAACACATTGCCAATTTTCAAACTAATGTTTAACACAGTATAGAAAACATTACCGGTTTTCCGACAAATATTTTATAGTGCAAAACACATTCTTAATTTTTCAATCAATTTCCGGCTCATTCCTGTCTGCCATTCCACGTCTCCTTCCCCAAACGTCTCACTGCAACAGCCGCCAGTTTATTTTCATGCTCTTAAGATTCTGAGTTGCACCTCGTCTCCACGGCGCGCCGCCCACCAAATGCTCCAAGTGGTTGGATCTAGACTGGTCCAAGCCCCAGAGGGAGAGTGAGAATGGTTCCTCCTACACCAGTTATATTTCATGAGGTTACCTCCTGATCTCTCTCTCTCTCTCTCTCTCTCTTTCTCTCTCTCTCTCTCTGTACATTTTATCGAACGCTGTCATTCAACATTTTCAACATAGACTCACGATGTGTCCCTGCCATCAGCCGGGCTGGGTTGATTGGAAATAACACGTAACAATATAGATGCTCAACTTGATATCAGCAAAACAATGTTCAGGCTATGGCGTTCCTACATACACCATATTATTACCTGCTTCAGTTCCCATTACCAGCCGGGGTTCCACATGGCAGCTTATTATCACCAGTGTTTTTCATGAGGTAACTCGTTCGACAAATGTCCTCCTTTATCATACTGCATGATGTGGATTTTGTCAGTTCGCGTCGTCAAACGTCCACGCGCTCCGGAACGCAGTTTTTCGCGCTTGCTCTGCGGCTGTTCGGTGGTAACTCCCGCTGACCTGACTGGAAGGTCTCGCTGTCTCCATCATCTGCCAGCCTCTGTGTGCAGGCGCCTGGGCCTCCGGCGACGTCAGGAGACACTTCAAGCATATTTCTTGCTAGTTCGTGATGATGCGGACATCCTGGCACAACAAGGCTTCCATCATGAACTGCTGACTCCAGTAACTATGCAGGGATAGTTAACTGCAGCGGAAAACGACATAAATTAAAGTCAAAATAACAATGACGGTCAGTCGATGGCGTTCGTCCTCACCTTAAACAAACATGCTCGGTAGTGACGGTACCCACATGACGTAACTTTCTATTTAGATATTATGTAGATCGCAAATCATGGAGGCGGCCAATCAAAGTCTCATCTCAGAGCGAGGTTTATCTTATCATGTTCTTCAAGAAGAGAAGCGCTCCATGCAAACTTTCCTTTCCCTTTGATTAACATCCTCCTCTGGCAGGAGCCATGCCTGAGGTCCTGGCTACCTGCCGCCTGGGTCTGATGGAGTCAAGGCTCGTGTGTTTCCGGTGCTCCTGAATGGATAGGGCAGGAGGAGAAGGACGGGCAAAGAGAAGGAGGAGAAAGGAGAAGGGGACGGGAAAGTCTGGGAAGGAAGTGGAGATGGAGGAAGAGGAAGAAAAAGAAAAAAATTGACAATACAGAGGGAAGGTAGGGAGAGAGGGGGTTGGATGAATTAGCGGAAGAAAGCAAACGACAGCAAGAGGAACAGAAATTAAAGAAAAGGAAGACGAGGAGCAGGAACGCAATGGGAGAAAGACGAGGAGGAGGAGGAGGAAGGGAAGCAAAGGCAGGACAAGAATAAGGGAGGGAACTGAGAACATTAGAAATGCTCGAGAAATGAATTTACGAAATATGCAAGTGAGAGGACAGTGGAGGAACGTGGGAGTCATTAGGTGTACAGAGGAGGAACGTGGAAGGCAGCGTGTATACAGAGAAGATCGAAACGACCATCTCTCACGGTGTAATATTTGATGGAGGCGAGAAGAATATCCTCGGCCAACACTAAGGGAGGAGAGGCTCAGAATCTGACACCAACAGCGCACACACTGCCACCCCACAAACCCTTCATGCCCTTACCACACCCCCACCACATTCCATCACTCCCCTCCATATCCCTCCCCACCCACTACCACCCCAGCTCCCCCCTCCGCCCAGAACGGACCCAACCGCCTCCTCCAACACTCACGATGGATGCGGTCGACATGCGGTGTTGGCGGTGATGCTGCCGGTATGTTGATCCTGGAGCCTCCTGGGGAGATCATTCTCGCCTCTGAAGGTTCGGATGGTACTAGGGGGTCCTCTTGCCCCCCTCTGGAGGACAGGGTGGGGTATGATGGTCTCCTCGGCCTACGTATGATACCCTGATGAATGTAACTGCTTGATGGAAGTATATCGAATACCATCCCATTTGTTTCGGCTTTGACAACAGCTTTTCCAACTGCATCATCCCTCCACAACACCCGAAACAACATCCAGACGTGGACCAACGTCGCTCACGTCACCATCATCCACATCAATATGTAGTCGTGCACATCAGCCTGGCTTCCAACCCCGTCCCAACCTCTACTCTCTAACTAGACCCTAGACCCCTTCAGGTCGTTCAGTCCACCAAGTTTCCTACGCCGTCCCATCCCCTATTGTCTGAGTAGGCTCCAGCTCCCTCCGGATTGTTCAGTCCACTGAGTCTCTCGGTGTCACTCTCGAAGGAACAATTCAAGACCATCATCAAATCCTCCCGCCATCGCGTCTACATTCTTTGGAGACTCAAGACACTGGGACTCCCTGCGCCAGGGACTCCCTGCGCATGGGACTTCCTGCGCCTGGGACTCCCTGCGCATGGGACTCCCTGCGCATGGGACTCCCTGCGCATGGGACTTCCTGCGCCTGTATTCAATAACATCTTCACACTTTTCGTTCTCTCCCAGCCA
Organism: Panulirus argus; assembly: GCA_038088735.1. Classification (NCBI taxonomy): domain Eukaryota; kingdom Metazoa; phylum Arthropoda; class Malacostraca; order Decapoda; family Palinuridae; genus Panulirus; species Panulirus argus. The sequence continues at coordinate 643 of JAYMFT010290909.1, read as the reverse complement.
TGTGGGCCTGCCCCACCCTGTTTTCCTCCTTACCCACCACACAACTGGGGTTGCCGTAAATGTTGCTGTAAAAGGCATGCGCTATTAGCGTCGGTCCCTTTCACATTACTTATCAAAAGGCGCTTTTATCCTCCCGACTCTCCAGCCATCGACTGCATTTCATCCAGCAGTTGGGAAGGAGGTGGGGCACCACTTTCCACACCGTCACCTCCTGCTATCAGGGACCCTTGCTCCCCGGTCTGTAGCTGGGCATCGAACCCTCGTAAACTCGCACTGTGCATACCGCTCCCAGAACAGTCCCATCCTTACTATAATCAACATCAGTCATCAGTACGCGCTATATTAACCGTTTCTTTTATATCAGTTTAAAGGCTTTCTGTCAAGGTCTCCTTTTGTTTTCCCACTGACTAGGATCAGAAGCAGGCTTTCAGCCTTTGACCGCAGCTAGTTAGTCATTAATATCATGGTCATTAATATCATTTATTATTATTATTATTATTATTATTATTATTATCGATTATTATTATTAATATCATTATTATTGTTATAACTGTAGACATATCCACCTGGGGAGGCGTGCATGTCGGACCCTTCGTCACGCTTGAGGTTCACCCTGATGAGCATGGTACCGTGGGTGGCTTGG
>JAYMFT010290898.1:0-10367 GCA_038088735.1 Panulirus argus | reverse complement strand
TATATATATATATATATATATATATATATATATATATATATATATATATCTGTCGCATGGAAAACGCTGTCGTAATAGGAAAAGAATCACCAGAGTAGTTTTTTAAAATAAGAAATACAACCCAGTCATTTTTCAAGGATGTTTCTTTGCGGAGTTGCAGACGTCAAATGTCTTCCCGCCATAAGCGCATCGGCTGTAATGCTTTGTATAAGGGCATGAGCCGAGAAGCGACACTTCCAAGACGCGCCTTCATGAACGAACTCCTTTGGGCGATCATTACGAACGAATTGCCTAATTACCCAACTCTCCACCACCGTCTCAACCATACGGAATATCTATCGCTCACGACAATGACCCAACCCAATGTCGTCTAAGGCGCTTGTCTGTGCTGGCCTGTGTAGCTCATCAAACGCCGGTTAGTTAATAGCGGAGTCCACCATTCTGTCTTACAGAAACAAACCCATTGTAAGTAACAGTGAAGTGTCGACGGAGGTATTGTGCTCTTACATAAGTTTTATTAGGGTAGAATTGTTTAGTTGTTTTAAAAGTTGTTTAGGAACGTTAAGATATTTGATTGTGAACTGTGTACAATTATAGTCTCGACGAGAAAATATTGCCTCAGCTGAATTTATGTCTCGTTTTAATGTACTGTAGATAAGGTAGAAAAGTCAATTTATCATTTTTTCTTTATTTTCTTTTTTTCTATTATTCATTTTACAGCTTTTTATGATAAATATTTTTCAAGAAACATTTTAGACTTTATGCTTCGAACAGAAACTTGCAATGTATATATTACATGCATATTGTCCTTTTTACATAGACTCTGATGATGTTACACATACTTACCGAAACATAAACCAAATATGTTCATCTGATCCTTGGTGAAGCGTGTGTGTGTGTGTGTGTGTGTGAATTTGTATGCAGAAACCTATGTTGTTACAGTCTAGAAAGGAACGTCTCGCTCCAGAGGAGTTCGTCATTTCCCTACTCCTGATCGGAGCGCAGTCTTGAAGCTGCGGAATCCCCACACAGCGAGTTATGAAAATATTGAACTACTTCACTGAATCAGTGTCTTTAGATTTCTAACACTTGGCTCAACAGTGGAGCCCGCGCTTGTATCATAGCTCCTCATTTTGAGAGAGGATTATGGCCTGCGGTGATTAGCCAGACCAGTAGTGTTCCTTAGACATGTAACTCCGAACTAGAGACGGCAAGAGGAGGCTATTGTCTACGCGATTAGCATTTCGGGATGATGGGCCTCGTCGAGAAAAGGCATTGACGCTCAGATGCATATACATAGAATTATACAAATTCAGTTAGTTGTGCTTTGTGAGATTTTACAGAGCAGGGGAAGCACTGTGCACACAAGACTCGTATACTGTTAGTGAAACAGTGCAAATTTGATTGATAAAACTACAGGTGATAAATTACTGTAATCTACCTTTGACATATCAGCATCAATACTTATTGTTTTTTTCTTTTTTAAAGAATATATTGTTTCGTATAAAGGATCCACATTTTCCCTTAATACAAAACAGAGAAATAGGGTTTCCATTTGAATTTAAAGGTTTATAGAGACATACAAACAACAGCAGAATGTTAGATATTTTCTAAACATCTAAATTGAAATAAATAATCTCTATCTGTTTACAGTAGTCTAGATTTGAAATATGATTGACCGACGAGAGCGAAATAGTACGCATCTTGCAGCAATGTTGGGAGCCATTGAAGGCAACAGTCTGTGGACAAATGATAAACAAGAGAGTTTGGTTGTGACTAGGTTGCGTCTGCTGCATTATGGTCGGAGACAGTAAGGCTTCCCTGCTGATCACTTCTTCATTTGGTGATCGTTCTCCTTCGTGTGTAAGATATTTTAAGTACAATGTATATATATATACATTTTATCTATTTATTTTCTTTTTAATAGCGAGTGGGGTCTGACATGGAATAACACACATGTATACAAGCTGTGACTGCATAGATAGTAATCATTAAAACTCATGCATGCTCACAAATCACACGTACACACACTCACAGATACCACATGCATAACTTACACACACACACACACACACACACACACACACACACACACAAATGGACAGACGAAGATATTCTTCCTCTTGCTCTTCAATCTCATCCTCTACATGTTAATGTAGGGTGTTTTATCGCTGCCTGTCGTCATAAAATATGCGCTACGAACCTATCCTTGTAATGCAAGAAAACGACTGCTATTATTTCCTCATAAATGATCTTTATCTATACGCTTGAGCACCAGGGGGGAGTTAGTTATTATCAGCCTGTCGTTTATCAAAAGACACTCGGTTGGGAAGTTCTTGTCTGAAGACGTAGATGGAGGAGAACACGGGAGTTTTGGCCTAGAGGGGTCTCCCCCGCCAGCAGCACCTCCTCTCGCTCTCTCTCTCTCTCTCTCTCTCTCTCTCTCTCTCCCCACAAGTTCATAGGGCCAAAGCCTCTCCCCGCCAGCGTCGCCGTCGGGAGAACCCGGCATCGTCCCCGAGGAAGGAAAATGTGGGAACATACGAAATATAAATGTAAATAAGTCCCTTCACATCACTGACCATCTCCGTCCTCACGATTTATAGCTGCCATTATGTAAATGTAGAGAAGTTTATGCAAGACCTGCCTCCCCATCTACAGTGGTCTTCCCCCCCCACCCCCTCCCACCCACCCACCCACCCACCCACTGGCCCGTGCTGACGTGTCGGAGAATCTGTGCCACCTCGACCCGTGTATTGTATCTCTGCTCCCTGTGGACATATGGGAGGGTCTGCGTCCCCTTACATATCTCTCCCCACGTATGGGGGTCTCCTTTACTACCTGTTGACGTGTAGGATGGTCTGTGACTCTGACGTTCCTTGTGATTGTACCTTCCGACCTGACGTGAAAGGAAGGAGGTCTCCTCCTAACGCCACTCAACATCCTCCTCGGCTCGAACTGTCGCACGAACCTCGCAAACGTTTCGGTGAGTCTGTCGCTTTTTCCTGGTCTTAACTACCTCCTCCTGAATCGTCTTCACGTATAAAGGAACGTTTCCTGACCCCCGCTTCCTGCAATCGTAGGCTCCCTTCCCGTATGCTTCCGATGGGGAGGAAGTTGTTGCTACCCCTTCCCTTACTCCCTCTATGGCTCCACTTGCTGAGTGAGGATATGTACAGTTGCTGGACGGCGAGGAAGCTTCTGCTTCGACAAGTTGACCGACCTTGCTTGTGGCCGCAAAAGAATGCCGGTATTAAAGTTCTCAAACAACGTAATCACGTCTGCCAATATGGATTCTTGACAGCTTTCATCCCTGAGACTGTGGTGAATGCAGGGAGGCAGCCGTGGACATCGGATCCATCAGGGACAAAAACAAGCGTAATAGGTTTTAGTTGTCAGGACCGGAATTCATTGTTGTGGAAGAGAGCAACTCATGATTTACGACCCACAGTTTTTTTTTCAAACCCCCTGACTGGAGAGTCGTGGTTGGTGAGTGAGGTGCTTACAACCCTTTTGACAGTCTGCAGTTTAACTCCACCACAGTCCTCGTAGTGTGAGGGTTCGAAGGCCCCCATACACTAAGAGTGCTTAAATGCTTCATCTCTTCAAAGATTTTCTCCTCTCTTCTCCTCTCCTCTCGAAATTTAAGGTAATCTCATTTTTGTAGAACCTTTTTTAAGATTACTTTTTATAAAGGCACGGTCCTATGTACACCCTCCTCCTTCCCTGTGACGTCTCAAGATCCTGGCAACTGTGACCAGAAATGAGTCGCTGGACGACCGTCTGAGGTGGTGGCGGGAAGAGACGGCGAGGAACTGAGGCCTACTGCAGAAGGAGCAATGGCACGGTGGCGTTGTCGAGGGACGGCCGCCCGCCCGCCCATGGGCGCCACGCGCTAACACTCACTATTCTAATGACTTAATTACCCTCATGGAGGGAAAATGGTTTACTTTTATACGGGTTTTTAATTATGTAATGAGCGAGAACACGAGTTATCCTTCGCTCTTTGGGACGAGTGTGGAGTAATGATTGCGTAGTTTGTGACGGGAAGCATTTATTGTGGTCGGAACCTTTACGCCCGGCGCTCATCTGCATATAGCCACTATCCTCCCTCCTCCCTCCTCCTGCTGTGGTCCAGTCACCCCCTTTCTTTTTCCTTGCCTGTGTCTATCCTCCCTTTTTTCCCCCCCATGCCACTTTTCCTCTCCCTTGTGGTGTCTCCCTAACCATAAACAGCCACTCGGAGAACGCGCGGGAACATTCCGCCGCTCGTAACGCCTCCACGTTCGTCGTAAATCTTTATTGTTGCTAATTGACAGACGGTAACAGAAGTATAGATGAAGCCCTTTTATTATTTTCACATATCGATGCTCTCGTAAAGATGTCCTCGTCCCAGTGTCCCCGTCAAGTCGGGTTCTGTCCAAGTCTGGGTGAATTCTAATGGGCGTCTCCCATTATGGGGTCTTCCTATGGTTGTAACTCCACCTCTTGGTGTCCCAAACCTAAAGTCATTTTCGTGGTCCCTTCTGTAGACCCTCGTCAGGATGTGTCATGTTTGGTTGTCCCATTTTATGTGTCCTACAGTGGATGTCCCACCTCTGGCGTCACTGTCTGCCCCTGATTTTGGTGCCCAAGTGAGGACATCCTTCCCTGAGAATACAGTATGATAAACCTAGATATCTGTACTGGGTTGGTGTCGGTTCAGATGACCTCCTGACTGTATATTAACCTTAAAGGTTATAGCTTAGATCCAAATGTGCTCTTAAATGTTTGGAAGACATTATCGGTTGGGCATGTCCTCAGTTACAGCTATCAAGACGGCCCCCAAGTCACAAATTACAGGGCAGGTACAGTCCGCTCTGCGCCGTCAGGGGGGGAAACGACCAACTGATTGATGTCGAGAGGAACACATGACCCCTACCTGGAAAGGTTCTCCCCCGTCCGCCACCTCTCTCCTCCAGGCGGTGCGCCTCTGGTGGCCTCCAGGAATGGGACCTTTGGGAGCCGCTCCGTTGGTCACTTGCCGTAGGAAACATTGTGGGAACGTTCGAATCCCTGCAGTAACCACGAGAGACATAATTCATGGTCGAGACAGCTCATCGTGGTTCCTGGGCCGTTCGGTTGCTCTGGCGAGGGTCCAGACCTCACTCGCTACCTCGCCTTGCCTCGTCTCCGAGCACATCGGTGCACTCGCTTTTACCCGGTGCTACCGAGCGAGATCGTAATTTCCCCCGGCGTGCTTACTGCCCGAAATGACATCGTCCGTGTTGCTCTACGTCCCAGTAAATTCCTCAAAACCCGGAGTTACCTGCGCGGTACAGCGCGAGACTATGTAATTAGATACTGGACCCTCACAGTGCGATAGCATCAACATCGTATCGACAAGCCTGTTTACCTTTGCATTATGTAAAGTGACTCTCTCTCCCTCTCTCTCTCTCTCTCTCTCTCTCTCTCTCTCTCTCTCGGCACGGTACCATTTGTCGAAGACTGAATACAGTCTTGTAGGGGGACACACACACACACACATATACACACATTGGGTTCCAACTCAATAACCACTCACTCACAAGCAGTCGGGATGTTCTTGTTTTTGTCTTGGTACTTAGTCCCTCCTGCAGTCTCTCTCTTTCTCTCTCTGTCCTCTCTCTATCTTCAAGTTTTCTCTCTACCCTCCAGCAGCGGCGGCGGCGGCAGCAGCAGCAGCACCTCACTGAGAACACACACACACACACACACACACAGCACGTAGACTGATCCTTAAATTTCACACTCATTATCTGTCGCTTAGAATCTGCTCTCACTGCAAGGCACAGACACACACACACACACACACACACCACACTCAACTCAACACAACACAACACACACACTCGTCCTTCTTTTGTCTCGTGCAGGACCTGCTGCCACATTTTCCTGAGCCAGCGCCCGAGTATCTGGTGAAATATGCATACTTCTATGAATATAAAGAATGGAATAGTTTCTCTAACTTAAACTAAATCGTGGCTTTAACAAGGTGTGGACCCGCTTATGACCTGGGCGCAGCCATAAACGGGGAAATGAATCAGGTGCTCGCCCACGTTACACCTATACACCTCATCGTGTGTTCTCTGGTGTAGTGGCTGTGTGTGTGTGTGTGTGTGTATAGCCAGCCAGTCGTGTGGCTGCTTGCCTCTCTGCCTGGCTTGCTTGCTAGCTGGCTGGCTGGCCGGCTGGCTGGTTGGCCAGGCTAGGCTAAGCAGGCAGGCAAGCAAGCAAGCAGGCAGGGAGGGAAGGAGGGAGGGAGGGAAGCGAGCACAGCGTGTGCCGGGGAGACGCGGGTGCCGGCCCGCCATGATAGCGTGATAGTCTAAGTGACGGCGCCCCACTGAGCCGCCACTACCTGCCGACAGCGCCCGCAGGGGACAGCACACCACCGCCCTGGCCCCCCTCTCCTCTCTCTCTCTCCCCCCCTCTCACACATGGTGTTAGCCTGCCCCTCTCTCTCTCTCTCTCTCTCTCTCTCTCTCTCTCTCTCTCTCTCTCTCTGCCACGCCCGATATATATCCCACTCGTGATGTCTCTGGGGCTTCCGTACTTTCCTACGATCCTCGCAATCCTCGTCTCGTACCCAGAGGGTCCCCCCCCCCTGACCCATCGCACGCTCCTACAGTCCTACTTGGGACCCTCTTCCTTGCTTTCCTCCCTATCTTTCCTTGTTCTTCCTGATGGCAGAGCCTCTGGTAACTGTTGTATGCTTTCCTCAATGAATGGATGACGTGTGAAGGCAACCATACTGGTGTATGTTTATGACAGGAGGCGATACAGAACGTTTTTTTAGACTGGGTATAATGCACTAGACAACTTCAGCCTCCCACGCTTTCATCCACTGGGCGAGACTCCACAGTCCCTCATGTCACCCTTCCGCTCCGACACTTAAGCCAGAATAGAGTTTGGGTGCCCTAATCTCTAGGGCTACTTGCCCTGTCGCTGTCGCTGCTGTTATTACTATCACAAACTCCTCTAAGAGTATCCTCTCATTCCCCTAAAGCTAGTCGATCTTCCCCTGTGTCTTTAAACGCATTAGCAAATGATGACACCCTTCAGGATATATTTTCATATGATTTTTCTACCATTATCATGTTTTTCGGACGCATTCCCACCAGCTTATACTTGCCCTGACACTTTCCTGTACCTTGGCATTTATTATAACATGTGCAGCTAACAACTTGATGATGAAGCACTCTCTCTACCTCCTGACACTCGCTTGCACACACACTGCCTCCCTCTTGACACTCGTTTTGACACATTCCTTCATGCTGTGGTCACAGAGTTGGTGTGTTCACGGGGCTAGTGTGGTCGTATGGGGATAGTGTGGTCACGGGACTAGCGTGGTCAAAGGGCTCATGTGGTCACGGTAGTAGTGTGACCCCAGGACCAGCCTGCGTGGTCCGTTGCCCAGGTCTGCTGCTATCTACAGCGGGCTGATGTGGGCCGGGTTCGGTCTCGTGTGGGCTTTGTTCCAGGTCGGGTGAGCTCCCCTGTTCGGGTTTGGCGAGGCTGTGGTTCCAGCCCTTATCTGGAACGGTCCCAAGTCCAGTGAGCCTGGTCTAGTATGGTTCGCCGTTCGCTGGGAATGGTCTCGTACCGTTCCAGAGCTACCGAGTCTGGTCTGGAACGGTTCCAGATCCAGTGACCCTGGACTGGTATGGTTCCAGGGCCGCTGGTACTATCTTAGGTCCTAAGTATGATTCCAAGTCCACCGAATCTGGTCTGGTACGGTCCCGCGACTGGTCGTACCTGGTCTGGTGTGGTCTGGAGGCAGCAGCCGGGGTAAGTGGCGGCGCCCCGCTGGGAGCGTTTGTCCGGTCGACAGTAATGAAGATCATACTGAATAGCAATGAGTCGCGCCGGGGCCCCCGGACCGCTCGCCCAACCTGGCTGCACCAGTCCCTACCCCCATATATCACTCGCAAACCCTGATACCCACCTACGCTCCTCCACTACCGCCACCACCGCCCGAGACTGATATAACCCCCCCGTCCGAACCTCCCTCTACCTCCCTCCCTCCCTCCCTCCTCCAGATGTACCCACGACGAGGAACAATGCCCGCATGGTTACGACTGGCCTGGATAGTTAACCAGCTCGACTCGTCCCGATAGCCAATGGATAAGTGCATACCTACCGTTCTTAATATCCACCTGGATACTTCCTACAGCTCCTGATATCCGCCTGGGTACTCCCTGCTGCTCCTGATATCCGTCTTGACTCTGCCAACCGCTTCCATCATCCGCTTGATCATTAACACCAGCAGAAGCAGCCACTCGCTACCTGTTCCCGTATGACACTGCAGGGGCTTGTGTGTGTGTGTGTGTGTGTGTGTGTGATACTCGGGCAGGGCTCACAGTCTATCATGTGGAACTGATAAACAGGTTTCTCCAGTACAAACCACTCACGAGTTCCACCTCGTATCGACCAGTTCAATATCCCGCCTCTAATGACTTCCAACACCCGCGCCTCTTTGTGTACATATACGCTGAAGAACAGCGCATCAGCTATATATTAAACGCGATGTTATCTATAAACAAATCAACTGCGCTGAGACAAATGGATAACCGGAAGACATAAACAGCTAAACGTGCTGTAAATACGCGATAACACCAAGTCTTGGCGAAACGGGAACTGGCCAAACCTGGATTTTTTTCCATTTCCGTCGATCGATTGCCCAGACGCCAGGCATTAGAGAGAAATGGCTGTTTGTGCCGATGATGGATGACGAACGATAAGGCAATTTGTTCCTGACGGCGAAGAGGAGCGTAAATCAAAGAAAGTGGAGTGGTTATATAATGAGTGGGACACAGAACAAATACATCCACTTTGTATTAGATACCAGAGTAATGCATAACCTGACTAAGCACCAACTTAACAGCAGTAAGGTATATTGACTTCTTTCTTTTCGTACGAGGTTTAATGTCATGCAGTTCAGCAGATTCAGGTAGCGTTCAGATATCTTCATCTATTGGATTTAAGGCACACATTCCAGTTATCTGAGTTGTGTCTGCATCGATGGACCGTTGGTAGCCGAAGAGACCCTCTTCATTGGCTTTCCCTTCAAAAACAAGAGCTATATGAAGGCCTCAAGTCACTTACCTTTGATATTTATGTACCTCTCGTCCTTTCATCATTTATTTGCCTGTATTTATGGAGGGGTGGCTGCTGCGTATACCTTTCAGTTACCATTCGTCTCGTAAGAAGAAAAATAAATGGTTATTTTTCAGTGCACGAAGATGCATTCCTTCTGAATTCTTGCAGCGGTTATCCCTCGGCTACCAAGGAGTGTGTGCGTATAACATCCTCATCGATGGCAATGCATCACCTTCCGTGAACCCGCTATTTTTGTTTGCCAGGATAAATGTTCGCCACACTTACCCTCTCCCTCCGACGCGATGTCGTTATCCACATTCTTCAGCGGGGATGATAAAGTGACTCTGTTATTACGGGGGGGGGAAAAAAAATCTAACTTAGGGGGGAAGGGGACTTCTACAGCGTGAGGTTTATACAGTCCTCTCGTCTGCAATTACCCCTTGAGTAACACAGGTTTAAAATGATGCTTGAAACTGGGGTTAATAACAGTGATGAAAAAAAAAGAATTGAGACTTCGTGTGGTTGAGGCTGGAGATACGTCGTCTTGAGACTGTCATGGCTTAGAGTCAGACTAGATTCAACCGGATGATGATATGAGGACGCGAGTCAACAGGTCGCCTTTCCTGGACGTTTCTGATACTGTGTGGGACTCTGACGGGCGGAGGGCCATGCCGTGCAGCGCCTTGCTGGGGTTGTGTGCATAGCTGCAGCCGTGTTTAGACGCTGTGCTCTCTGCGGGTGGGTAATGTTAAGATGGTTTATGCGCTGGATGTGGTGGGGGCGTTGTACGTACCACGGGTTGGGAGACTATGCAATGTTGTGGTTATGATTTTTGTCGAACAGAGCGAGAGTACCTACTACGAGTAACTACTTCTGTCTATGCATATGAAACGTATTATTTTTCCACAGTTTAATGACCTGAGATATGAGGTGCTTATGTATAGAAAATAGATGAGAGAACTGATTGGTTTCTGTAATAGAGGTCTGGTAGTTTGGTATTCACAGCTCGCCAGGGTATTGGTGCTTTGTACCGGGCGATTACCACTGCTTTGGTGTAGACTTTGGTGTGTGTGGCGAGGTACATAAGGTCACGGAAGGGAGGAATGTGGGAGTACTGACTCGTAGGGCTGTTTTCTCTCCTGGCAATATATATATATATCCACATCAATATTCCTCGAAGACTTATATTTCCTCTGGAGTCGAAGTTGCGTTCAAAGTAACGATCTGCTTTTCGTTAAACGTCGTGT
>JAYMFT010290887.1:0-10367 GCA_038088735.1 Panulirus argus | reverse complement strand
GGAAAAGTGAAAACAGGAGGGGAGGATTTCCAGCCCCCCGCTCCCTCCCCTTTTAGTCGCCTCTTGCGACACGCAGGGAATACGTGGGAAGTATTCTTTCTCCCCTATCCCCTGTGAAGGAAATTAGATACTCTATCTGTTTCCTTTCATAACATTATTGTCGATAGATAATGTTGAAGTGTAGCCAAGAAATACAGGAATACAAGAGTACAGACAATCGTAGTAGCTTCTAGTACAGGTCAGAAGATGGCGCGTGCTCCACATTCTGTAAGTGGGGATGGTAATATTAAAAAGCTCAAAGCAAGAGTAGTATGTTATAGCACGTCGTATCATAGGGGAGCTTATTGCTTTTTTGTGTGTTATTTGGATACTAGATTAAATCACTAATATTAGTAAAGCTAATGAAATTGAATACAGGTGTTGCATATATTTAATGTGAGATCTGCGACCATTTTTGAGTGTATATTTGATAACATGCAGCTTATAGAAGTAATCAAGGGAGTTTTGTTCGATGAAACTATTTTTTCGTAGGTAGATAAAATTTCGGTATTATAAACTGCTAGGAAGAAGGTGAAACACCATTGTTTCATTGTTCACTTGTGTAAATCACTGAAACAGTTAACTACGCATACGTTTAATTTTCCCTTCGAGGGACTGAGTTAGGGTAATTTACAAAACATGAATCATTATTTTTGAGTTTATTTGATACTTTACAGCTCAGGGGGTAATTACCCACCCTCTCTTTGGATGTGGCCTTGGTTAGAGGTAACTCGAACAAGACGGTCTAGTGTAGTTCACGTTGATAAACGTAATTTGTGAAGTCTATGACAATGAATTAGACTGTACTGGAAGGCAAGTGATAGTACTGGAGGGTACGATTTTCGGAAGTCCAGATTACATTGTCTGACGACAACACGTATAATTTCAACGGTCTCTTTTATTTTGGAGAATATTAATTTTCATGTTGAGGCTCGGGGTTCTACCAAATGATCGAGTAGACATGGACGCTGAGATTATATGCAATTACTTATGGAAGCAGCAGAACTGCATTTGTGTCTTCCAACTAAGGCTAGCGAATAGCTACTTCCCTTTCCCTGTAGCTGAGCTCCCTTACTGCAGATATGGTTCTTGGTCGCCGTTGAACTTTCCCTTTCAAATCTGCATGCTGATTGGGGTCACCAGACAGGTGATGAACACTCACTCTGGCCCTGATGTATGCTGTTGTTATATATGTATTTTCCAAATTTTCCCTGTCCGTGTCCTTGAAGGAGATTTTCACTCACGTACTTTACAACTTTGAACGTGTTCTTAAGGCGACAGGCGAGATGTTAATCTAATTTTACAGTCCTCGGACACAGACTGGGTTTTTTTTTCTCTTGACCGGTGGCAGTTGCCTCCGGCCTCATTTCACAATGACGTTGTCTTTGCATGTGGAGCCTCTATGGGTTTCTTAAATGTTGCTGTAGCTTTGAAAGGCTCTGACGTATCTTCAGAAGTACACTGTATCATCCACAAGAGTAATACTGTATGTTATGAGCCTTGGCAAGAATAAGCGCCAACGGGCAGGACCCGACGCAACGTCGCTGGTTACTTTCACCCAATTTGAAAAGTCATCTTTGATGTGTCATCTGTTTACTTTCGTTAAGGTGATTTTCCGTCCATGGAGTCATGGATGAAGCTCCTCATATGCCTGACTGAATATACAGGTTTTTTTTTTCTTTTTTTTCTTTTTGACCCTACTCTCGTGGAAGGCTGCCAGGTTCCATCTGGCGGCGTAAGAACGTACCACACTCTCACCGCTCTTTTCACTAGGTTATCGCTCGGCCTCTCGTTCCGCACGTTTGATTATCGTAACGTTATACACTACGTTATAGCCATTCATATCTGAAATGTTGCGGAAGCGTTTGTCGTATGATGATATTAACCAGCATAACTTACTGCACTTTACTGCGAAACCACCAGTAAGAAGCTGGTACGTAATAAAGTCTCCTTTGTTAAAGATACGCTGAGGGTTGCTGGGTTCGGCGGACTCCTCCCGTGTGGTGTTGACCGGGGAGTTGTACCGTCACCCCCCCCCCCAACCATCCTGCTCCCCAGTCCTTTTTGCGGGGCCAGGTGTGGACCCGGTGTGAGTGACCTTGTGGCTATTACAGCCCCGCTGATGGTGATGATGATGGTAGTGATGATCATGATAATGGTGGTTGTAGGGGTAGTACTACCACCGTTGCCGATACCACCACCACCACCACCACCATTACCGATACCACTAGCACTACCATCATCATTACCGGTACCACCACCACCATCACCATCATCATCATCATCATCATCATTACCGATACCACTAGCGCCACCATCATCATTACCGATACCACCAACACCACCATCATTACCGATACCAACGCCACCACCATCATTAACGTTCTCACAACCACAATCATTACCCATACCACCACATCACTACCAACGTATGACCTTTGCCATCACTCATTACTAATACCTCTGCCACCATCACCACTTCCGCTTCTCCGCTGTTATTACGAACCCAGCTAACCCAGCTACCAGTGTCAGGACCGGAACCATTATCAACACCGCCATCATTGATATTGCTATCAGCGGTGATGGGAGAAGTCGGCAGGTAAGGGGAGGTGAATGACCCGCCTTGGTGCGGTGCGCAGAGCAAGCAGCTGGCGCAGCAACGTACACCACAACACGGATGTGGATCTGCGGTGTACGGGAGTGCCAGCTGTGGACGTTGATAATAATGAGGGTGACAGGAGGAAGAGCAACTTGGATTGTTTACACAGAGTTATGGACCAACCGGAGGAAGGCTGTTCCCCGGCAGGTTACGTTATAGGGAAGAAAATATGATCAGATGCTAGAAGTGTACGGGATAAGGAACATACAGTATAGGGTCTTGATGCGTTATGGTCTCTGGCAGCGAACTTAAAGTGCGGGGTTGTGTGTGGAGACATATACTGCCGTCAGTGCATCTGTGAGGCTGGTGGTTGGGGGTGGGGGAGGGCCTGGGGGGGTGACATACGGTACTTTGTGGTGTGTGTGTGTGTGTGTGTGTGTTTGGGGAGGGGGGGGGGGTCAGGCTGCCACGGAAATGGGGTGAGGACGGACGGCTTGCAGGAGAGGAAATATTTCACATGGACTAAACCCAAGTGTTGGGAGAAGTGATTTGTGTGGAAGAGAGATCCAAGACAAGACCACAGGTGTGTCCTGCGTGTGATGGGGTTACGTGACTGGCTGAAGTCGACGGGTTTACTGGGATCGGTGGAGAATCTCCTCCCCCCGCTCTTTTATATTTCTTTCGCTCCAGCCCTGTATTATGCCGGGATCTCATAGTCATTCCTAGGGAGGTGCTTTCTCTCTCTCTCTCTCTCTCTCTCTCTCTCTCTCTCTCTCTCTCGTTTCCCTCCTTAACCCAGGTTGCTCTTGTTTCTCTCTTCCGTGCAATGTAGGTTGCTGGAATTCACTCAACAAACACACGTTGTCCGCTTCACACATAACACTCGACAAAACATAACACGTTATTCTTAACGCTAAATTTTCCTGTGGTGAACGCTATGCGCTAGCCCCTCTTCATGGACACAGATTCGTAGGAGGTCCACTCAGGTGGGTACTCTCTAGCCTTTTCTTAAGCAAAATCTTGCCGTAGGTATGCACTTCTCTTAGGTACTCGTAGGTATTCTTAGATGAGCCCGTGCATGCTTCTTGTAAGCACATCTGTGTGTGAACGTGTGCACATTTTATCCGTGCCTGGATGTGTGTGTGTGTGTGTGATTCTTTGTAATTCCCATATTGTTTTTCCCACTGGGGGAGCTCTACCCTGTTGAGACTCCATCATCGTATTTTTGGTCCTTATTTCCTTCACAGGAAGCAGTAATTTCTCACTAGTTTGCGTGGAGTTTTGTCGTGTCCTCTTGAACTATATCAGATCTCTTGCTATAAAGACTCGCCGTTATCCAGTGAGAAAAGAAGGAGCTCTACAGTATTTCACATCGACCCAGTGTTTTGTGAGTGAAGCTCATTGTGCCATCCTCTCCTTACACTTCAGCATCCATAGGCTATATGTAGGTTTGGTTGGCCGCCGCTGGATTCATTGTAACCTTGCACCTTGCAATGTGCAGGTGTGGTAGGTCGTCGCTAGATTGGGTATAACCTAGTGTGTCTTGTAAAGTGAGGTTTGTTAAGCCGTCTCAAGAAACGGTGTAGCTTAGCCCTAACCTTGCAGTGTGCAGGTGTGGTAGACCATCGTAAATACGGTGTAGCTTAGCAATGTGAGTTGTGGTAAGCAGTCGCTAGATACGTTGTGGCCGCCTAACCAGGCTAGTGTTCCAATGTGCTGACGGGTTGTTTGGTTTGGCTCTAACATAAGTGGTAATTATCTCCCTTGAATTTTTCCTTATTTAGGTACTTGCTGGGAGTTGGAGTTTTCAAACTGATGTAAGATACGATTCCCCTCTCTAATAACTTTTCTGACGTGGTTTCCTGGTGCTGTTACGGTGACCATTATTTCCTTGTTGGTATTGGTTTGTGCATAATTACCTTGTGCACTATACGGAGAGGTAGTTCTGCACTATTGGGGCCCCATCTCTTGTACTGTACGAGGAGGGAGCTGTACACTCGTGGGGCCCCATCTCTCGTACTGTAGGTGGAGGGAGTTGTACACTGGTGGGGCCGTATCTCTTAAACTTTTATACTTTTTTGCAGCTTTTTAAGCTAACGGACACTGTCGTCATTCACCGTTTCATCACTTAAGTAATTCCATTCAACTTCAGAATTATATTCTAGGTTTAGCCTAACGTAGGTTATGAGCAGTTCGCTGAATGTTTTCTAGTGCAAGTACATGAATGCGTTTTTTTTTTTTTTTTTTTTTTTTTTTTTTTTTTCCCCAATCAGAGAATTCGTCTGTTTCACATGTCCCAGAGGCTGGCGACGGGTTTAGTACCTTGTCGACTTCAACGTTTCTTACACACACGGAGAGATTACGGCGGCGTATTTCTCGTTTGATATTCATACTGAAGCCTTTCGGTGAGAGGACGAAGACTTGGGTACAGGACGACTCTTGCGACCAGGATTCGAACCCGGGCAGGAACAACAACAATAATAATAAAAATGATAAATGTTTTGTTTGATTAAGTACAGCCAAAGGCTGGGAGCATTGATTTATTGTTAACATTTATAGCATCAGGACCCTTCTTCCAGGGGCTCCTGCAGCTCCAGGTCAGCTCTACACATAATAGCAAGGACAGAATGAACTCCTTTGAAGCGAGTTCGTTGAAGAGATTAATCTCTCTTGCCAACTGACGATGATACAACCTCGCCAGAGATTGACTTCACGCGCGGTTCAACCTCAAGTAAGAGGAGTTTGATAACGACGACGGGAAGTAGAGTAAATTGATCATTAAACAGACGAGGAAGAAAAGAAGTGGCGTTAAACTGATTACCCACATCCAAAGATGTTGATTATTGATGTAATAGCTGGGATGGCGCTATTTTTGTAGTGATCTGTATGAAATGTTTATGAGTGTGTGTGTGTTACGGGGAGACTGTTACACTCATGTTGCCCCGTCTCTTAACCTTGGCCAGGTAGCCATCTAATAACAATTCGCGAGGGGTGGATGAACATCAGGGTTGGGTTGTAAGCAGACTGCCACGCTCAATATTTCGAACCCATGTGAGTCTGACTCAGGACTGGCCCTTGCCGACTCAAAGTCAGTGACGCTAACCGCTCTACCACGAAGTCCCGTGTGTGGTGTCGACACCACAAGCAGCAGCATGTGTGCGTGTGGCATAATATCCGTATGGTCAGCCCTAACTGTAGGCGAGGCCCCGGGGCCTTACCTAACCACTCATTCCTGGACTACACTCGACTCATCCATGTCACACACACACTCGTCACTGCCTTGTGGCGCCATCCTGAGAATTGATAGTGAGTGACACATGGGCCTAATCAAGCATTTCTTGAGATTTTTTTTTCTTATCTGAGTTTATTACGATGGCACCTATCACTGTGAAGCAGGCCTGCACTTGTCATTATGTTCCGACCAGTCCAGAGCATATCATCATCATCATCGTTATTATTATTATTCGGCACAATGAACTTATTCCCAAAAGCTCCTGCGGCTTCAAGTCTGTCCTTAATCAGTAACAGGGAAAGGATGAGCATGTGACATTGTGCTGACTACACATTTTTTTTTTTGAATTGTCATGTATCATGAATACACTTCCCAAGCCGTTATGGTCAGAGTTAGACAAAGCATATGCTGTTTTTTTACATTCATCAGCTTGGTTCTGTGATGATGATTGTGTAATGTCTTACTGCTACTTATGTTGGCAATGTTGTCATATATATATATATATATATATATATATATATATATATATATATATATATATATATATATATATATCCTTCCATTATTACCAAGTTTGTGGGATTGTTTTCATCCGTATCCTGGCTGCGGGTGACACAGGAACGGAGCAGTATTTAAGGTCGCACAAAACACACAGTACATTGTTGTGTTGTATTTGCAGGGAGGTGCGGGAAGAGGCATGCCTGGAGGTGGAGGGCGGCATGGAGAAGGTTGGAGAGCTGGAGTTTACCTTCGAGGGTGACACCGTCCTGATGCATGTGATGGTCTACGTTGCCCGAGGCTTCACTGGCACGCCGACCGAGACCGAAGGTTCGTCTGGTTCTTGATCAAAGATTCATCAGGTCCAGGTCAGCCAGGGACCCGTGACCTGCCATGGCCTCATCTCTCGGTCTTGACCGGAGGTACTTAGGAGGGAGGAGGGGTAGTTAAAACATTGTGTAGGATTGATGACGATTGAACCTTCAGATTGCATTTGGGATTAACATCACTGATGTATTATTATATATTGTTTCAAATCAAGAACGTAAACGTTTGATAATTTTGAAAACATCAGATGATCGGAGTGTCTAAAAGTACTTATCTAAAGAGAATGTTTTTGAGATGGGTATCCTCCAGTGTGCGTTGGTGTTGTATGGCGATGGCGACCCTTCCTGTACCACAGTTAACGAGATGAATCAAGAGGGTTCAAATGCGTCCTCACGTGAGGACCTCGATCACCTTGGGTCTGGACGGCCTTCAGGTGCCACTGATGAGGCAAACGTGGCTCAAATTGAGAGCGCGATTATGGGAAATCAGCTTATTTGAAACACATGAAAGTAGAAGAGAAGTTGCCAATTTTTGCATTGAAGTGTTGGAACCATCATCCGTTAGATATGTTTTAGGGCTTCGACAGGATGGGTCTCGAGACACTACAACCACAGGATCGAACATGGAAGCGTTGCCTCAAGAATAGGGTGCTTCCCGAGCTGTGTGAAAACGAGTCCTGCAAAGTTTGTCTCACGTCTAAAAACCCCTCGTCCAAGCTGGAATCCTTGCGATGAAAATACGGCTCTTCAAATCCCCCCCACCCCCCCTCAATCGTATCCCACTTCAAGAACGTCTGAATGTAACTATTGGTTGACATGACATTGGCCTCCTCACCTCTCTCTCAGGTGTTTGAGACATTCTGCTGACTGACCACGTGCCGCGTAAGACATCCAACGCAGCCAAGTCGTACGCTGGCCTGATTCGAGAACATAAAGTGTCATCAAGGACGTACAGCGGGGAATGTTGACAGGCGGTGACTGACTGCGTGGCAGTGAGAACTTCTGCTTACGCAAGCTGCTGTTTGTGCCTGTGGCTTCGAGCAACCCAACCACCCACCTGCATTACAGCCCACACCCTTGACGCCCAAGCAAGTGTTACCTCCTTCAGAACTTGGGAGCGTCACGTGTGTGGGAGCCACCTTGAGGGTAGTAAGCATGCACAGGCTCCTAATGCCTGGGTTGACCTGTGATGAGAAGGTTGATACAAGATCACCCCAGCGACCCCTGTAGGGTAAAGAAAACAGTTGTGCCGACCTGTGACCTCAATGCACATTAAACTGCACTGATTTTTTTTTTTATATATATTTTTTTGTCATACTCTTTATTTTACTACTTTATTTTACTCAACTTTTTGACTGTACCCCATCTCGTATCCTCCCCATCCCGTATTTTTGGCAAAGTTAAGGTACTGTTGGCAGTTGAGGAACGATTGCTAGGGTACATGCGCTGTTGGTAGAAGTGAAAGTACTGTTGTTAATGGGTGTTCTGTAGAGTGGATGTGCCGTAGTAGACAGAGTGGAGGTACTGTTGCCAGAATGGTGGTACTGTTGGCTAATTGGAGATACTGTTGGCAGGGGGTCATGGCATCATTGCTGAAGTGGTTACTATTGAAGGTGCTGTTGTCAGAGAAAGTTTTCGTGTCACTGGAGGTAATGTCAAGAGTGGAGGTGTTGACAATGGGGTGATTTTTTCACGGTGAAGTACTGTTGTCAGGCTAGAGGTATTGTTGTTAGAGTGGAAACGCTGGTGTGAGAATTGCGGCGTTGATGGAAAGGTGGAACAATTCACGTGTGTCAGGTGTGCGAATGGTGAAGTCCTAATGTGAGAGAGAGGAACTAGGGTGAGAGTGACGGTATTAGAGTGAGAATGGCAGTGCTAGTGTAAGAGTGAGGAACTAGTGTGAAATGGACGGTACACTGAATGGGAGGATCCAAGGATAGTGAAGTGAGGATATGGTTCTGTAGGGTACTGAGGAGGTACACCTGTGTTGATAGGATGAGAGGGCGTGACGCATTATGCAAACACTGGTGTATTATGTGTAGTTCTGTTGTACATTGCCGGGTGTGAGAGGCTCTAAATACGACAGGTGTGACAGCCCTGGTCAGATAAATTATTTTCTGTCCCATTACAGGCAGTTAATATTATAATGATATTTAATCACGTATTTGTTCTTAGAAATTTTTTTTTCGACCTAAAATATGTAATAAACGAAAAATGATAATATAAAAGGATTAGTTTGTTATTATCAGTAGGACTGCTGCTAAGATTTTTTCCTCCAATTGCAAGTTTTTTTTTCAGATATTTACAGAGTTAGATTTCAGAGGCATTATCTCAGTTTCATATTGGCTGAGAGGGAAATTTTAATCTGCTCGTAACCATTAGTGGGTAACATCTGTTGAGGTAGATAAATACTTCATCTTTTCTTGTGCGAGAAGTGTGTATTGTCTAACTTTGATGTCACTGCAGAGATGAGGCCTCAATGGTTCAGCCTGGAGAGCATCCCTTACAGTCAGATGTGGCCGGACGACATCCTGTGGTACCCCATCTTCCTGCGGGGGGGAAAATTCCGGGGCACCTTCCACTTCAGGGGCCATGACACCATCCTGTCGCAGAACCTGGAGGAGGTTGAGGCGTTCTCGTAAACGTTCCAGAGTCGCAAGTGGTGGCAGCTGGTGACGTGAAGATTGGCTCATGGACGAAATGTGGCAGGAGTTTGTCATGGGCGAAAAAGGAAACAAAAAGAATGTATTTTTATCGTACTCCAAAGAATAAAATCATTCTTAAAGACTTTTAGGGATAAAAATGTATTTTACGGAGATTCTGGAGGATAGAAATGCTGTCATTGACGGAATCGGAGAACTGGATAGCCAAGAGCAACTTGAGGCGAGTGTTAGTAGCTACCACAGAGGTTGGCCAACGCTTCCAGGACTGCAGTTGACCATTTCCTTGAAGCTCGGGATTACATTCCAGGAAGCAAAGCATTATGTTGAGGATTTATATAATACCTGATGTTTTTCTAGGTTTAATGTAATGCTTCCTTGTTTCTCAGTATTATAAACACCTAATATTTACGTTTTTTATTGTCCATACTTTAGGATTTAATAGTAACTTTTTAGGTTACATGGAAGCTGTTCAGTTAATGTGCACTTTACAATATCCAAAACACAACTGTGAGAAATACGAGTAGATTGAATAAGACCAACATTTTGTAACTAAATTGTGTGTTGGTATGAGCGTGATTATACGCAACTGAGCATAATGTGATTTACAATAGTAAGCTCATTGTACGCCATCACATACCACTAATGTATTCACGTCAGCATTAGGAAAATTACCTTGGCTATATAAACAAGAGAGAAATATCTCTGTGATTATGTGCTGCAAGACATCCTTGTATTGCTTTGCTGACCGACCCCTCCTTAAGTTATGGCCTCCTGGGAATCCAAGATGTCAGTCTGATTACGTGCAGTACATAATGAAGTATAAACTGAAATGGTATAGAAGGGTGTGAGGGCTTCAGTCTGACGGAGAGGACAAATAAGAAACTACCACCTGGACGTATATATTCAGTTTTATCACATATCTTGATCCAAAGCCCAGGGAGAACAGAATATACAAATTGTATTTTTTTTTTTTTTTTTTTTTTTTTTTTTTTTTTTTTTTTTTTTTTCTC
>JAYMFT010290876.1:0-10367 GCA_038088735.1 Panulirus argus | reverse complement strand
CTTTGCAAATTGAAACCTTATAAAAAACGAGATGATGAATTTAGATACAGTAATAGTTTCGTGTGTATGAGAAAAATGCAATGATACAGCTGTTTTGTGAAAAAGAGATGCAAAAATATAGTGTAATGGGTGTGAAAGAAATGTAATAATACAGTTTTGTGTGTGTGAAAATGATACAGTGATACCTTTCTAATGTGGAGGAGACATATACAGTAATACATCTTCTTATGAGTGCAAAAAATAGATACATCAATACAGTTAATGTGTGTTAAAGATATGCAGTAATAAAGTTTTTCATGTGAGAGCAAAATACAGTGAGCCTGTTTACCTCTTGTGAGAGATCATCAGACTATCTTCTTGACATTATTCATTTCTTATTTTTCAGGTATGGTCTTAAAACTCGAGGCTTTTCATACAATACAAATGGCGTCCTCACAAGAAAGGTAATTTATTAATATACTAGACAGTATCTAGATTGTATTTGTCATTATGTGATCCTGAATAGTGAACTACTTTTGCATACAGACCCAAGCAAGGATCCTAAGATCAAGAATTCATGTTTTTGAATTACCTTCTAAGAATTCCGTTTGATATCAGGTAAGAATACCTCTTGTATGTGATTATATCCTCGTGTCAGAAAACGTTTTACGTGTACCACATTTTGTTAACATTGTATCTAATCTCTGTCATAACAAAATCGATTAGTTTATTACTTTTCTGTGCAACATTTTCCTCGGTAACTGGAGACGGGGTTAAACGCTTCAGATATTTTCCTAACCCCCCTCCTCTCTCTCTCTCTCTCTCTCTCTCTCTCTCTCTCTCTCTCTCTCTCTCTCTCTCTCTCTCTCTCTCCGCCTCAGCAGCAAACCCTGGGTGTTGCTTGCTGTGAGCCGAGCCAGCTGACATAAGACAGGGCTATTAAATGATGTCTCAACTTGGTTGTTTGTTTGACGTCATTTAATGATAGTAGATGAGATCGCAGAATATTCACATTAGTCTTTTTAGTAGCAACTACGTAACATTTTCGACTGCTTTCACCTCCTCTATTACTTCATTTCGTTTTCTGTCAGCTTACGCCATAACAAAGCAAGACCAGCTAACACCACAAGAGAGCACTGTTTGCTGTGCAGAAGTATAACAGCTCAAACAAACAGAGTTACAGAAATTCATCTCAATTTTGCCTCTTCATTAAGTGACATAAAGTTGAAATCATGTTTAATACCTTCCTTGTTGTAGTAAGTACTGAACTTCCTTATTAGTCCGACAAACGATGGGTAGTTTCCGTTGACCACAAACTAAATTATTGTTCGATTTTTATGATTTTTAAGATCATGAGTTTCCAAGGCAGCTCAGTGCACCACTGGAGGGTCAGGATTTTAGTAGCTGTAGTCCTGAAGGCTACGTAACTACGTGGCCAAGCCACTCCTCTAGTCTGTCACAGTGTGTTTCTCTCTCTTTACATGTGTACCTTGAGCGCTCGGGGTGATCCTTTAAGGTTACAAATGCTCCTTGACTGTTGGAGACGTTCCTTGAGTGTTTTAAGGGATTCCTTTACGGTTGCAGATGATTCTTGAATACCGTAGTTTTTCTTTAAGTGTTGTAGGTAATTCCTTAGGGCTATAAGCACTCCTTGAATGTTGGAGGTGTTCCTTGAGTGTTTTAGGGGATCCTCTTAGGGTTCCAGATACTCCTTGAACGGTGTGGGTGTTCCCTGGATCCCCGACAGCTGGGTCAAATGTTCCTTTCGACAACTGAATACGAGTTGGACCGCTTCGAACGCTGGATGTTCTGGTCTCTAGTTCTGTCAGGTGGTGTGGCGGTAGGAGAGCCGTGTGGTCTCTAGTCCCACGTGGTGATGGAGGGTATGGATGAGGCCCTGACAGCAGCAGCAGCAGCCAACCCCGGGAGGAAGGAAGAACCGGACGAGCCATTTATTGCCCACCGTCGTCAACACCCATCTAGCTCCTCCTCTCTACCCTCATCCCTATCCTCTCTCTCTCTCTCTCTCTCTCTCTGTCTGTCTGTCTGTCTCTCTCTCTGTTTTTATTGCTCTTCAAGTATCGTATGTCCCTTTTACCTTCCCGTTTCTCTTTTGCTTTTGATTATTATTCTTCCTATATCTGTTAATTCCGTAATTATCTTCACAGCTTTCTGTTTTCTTCCTTCATTTCGGTTTCATAAATTTGTTTTCCCCTCCAGTATTCTCCGCATTTCAATGTTCCATTTATTCCAACTCACATATGTTTTTATTATATTTTTTAGACATCTATTCTTATTTCTTTTAATGCCTTCTCTGTTCAATTTCCTGTGTCTGTTTCCGCTTTTCTTTTTTCTGCCTTCTGTGGCTGTTGCCATCCCAGGTCAAGTTTACTGTAACATATCTCTGGCGCTGGTTTGTTGGGATTATCTTTTATTCCACGCCTCAATATAATTCTTCTATTCTTTCTATCTCCTCCATTTTCAGCGGTTTAAGTCTCCACTCGTATTTGCACTGTGTTCTGTTATTTATTTATTAGTTCTTGTGTGTCGTTTTATTTTTTAATCTTTCCTTCTGTCCTTCTCTCATTTCAGTCTTTTCCTTAGCTGCTTCTACTATTTATTTCACCTCTTTTCTTCATTTCCTTGCCTTCACCTTTTCGGCAACATTTCTCCTTCATCTTTCTGTCTCACTTCTCGTTTGTCAGTACGCCCCGGTGAAATACGGGAAGAGGGTGTCCACGAGCTACTCAGTCGTGGTCAGCACCCGTGTCCTCCGTAACGGGCCAGCTCACCCACACCTTGGTTAGGTTTTACAGGTTCCAGTTCACATTGCTTGCCTGACGTTCAGTCACGTGACTTCTTATCTGGCTAATGTTCAGGCCCCGGGCGCAGTGTACAGTTACGATTTGATATGCAGTTATGTAAGTTACAAATGGTTAGACTTTATGTCTGAGGTCCGTTTTCAGTCACTATATACCGTAGAGTCATGGAACTTTGTATATGATTAAGTTTTTCGTCTAAGCTTAGTTCTAAGTCACTATTCAAAGTCCAGTGATGAACCCACATGTATAGGTAAGTTGTTGGTTAGAGCTCATTTCTCAATCATAGATATGTAGTTGCATATTGATGAACGCTTCAGCATCCCACTAAAAGTAGGTTCGCCCTGACCTACATTTCACGCCCCTGGGGCGAACTCCTTAATTAGACTTTGCCTGTTTTCTTTCGACAGTTGTATACACCATAATCGTTTTCTTTCCTCTCCTTTTTCCTCTTTTAATAGATGTCTGCCTCCTCATCGTTTTCTTTCTCTTCCCTTTTTTGTTTTCTCTTCACAGTCGTCCCCGTCTTCGTCGTTCTCTTTCGCTGCCCTGTTTCTCCTTTAACAGTCGTTCACACGTTCATCGTTTTCTCACTTTTCCCACTTTCTCTTAGAGCAGTTCTCTACATCTTCATCGTTTTCTTTCGCTTCTCGTTTTCTTCTATTTCTTTCTTGAGTTACCGTGGCTCCGGCTCCTCCTTAGGGCTGCCGTTATGAGGGGTCGTCCTCATAAACTGTGAGGCTTACGGCCTTCCGTGAGTAGGAGGAGGGCTGCGGCTGCGTGGCGTTGCCTGCGGTGGTGGCGTTGCCTGCGGCAGTGGCGTTGCCTGCGGCAGTGGCGGCGTTAGTTGCGGCACTGGTAGCGTTGTTGGCGGAGTGACGTTCATAGCAGTAGAAATGACGTCATATTACTTTATAAAGCCTAGTATCATAGTCATCTGCGCGGGAGCGTCGACTCTGCGTACCTCAGTGCACGTGGGTCGAGACAGTGATGAAATATGACCTTCGAGTTGGGTCTTGTTTCAGTTAACCGAATCTGTCTATCTCTGTCTATCTATCTGTCTACCTATCTGTCTATATCTCTATCTGTCTGTCTGTCTGTCTCCTAATTACTGTCCCTATCCGTGCTATCATACAACAGTTCAGGAGTTCCCGTAGGACTGGAGGAAGGATGCGGTTTTGAGGCGGAACAGGATCCTTCTCTTGGGCGCAGACGAGAGCTGGTGGGATAGATGCGAGGGCGAACACGATCCCTCCCTTGTCTGGAGCTGGGTCGTCTCTGATACACTGACGAGGCACTTTGTGTGGAGGACATTTATGTGCTACTAGAAGTGTTGCTATTGTTGTTCCCGTTGCTGTTGCTCCTGCTTTTGCTATTATTATTATTTTTTTTTTTTTTGCAAGGTAAGTGTTGCTATTACAGTTGTTTTAGCCAGAGATGTTACGGCTGTTTGCACCGCTGATTCCTAGGGTTATTCTGACCGGTGTTGTTTGTCTTGGTTCGTCTGCAGTTGGTTCGCCTCTTCTTGCTGTTGTGAGGGCAGCGTTTCTGCTGCTGCTGCTTCTTCTAGTGCTCCGGCTGTTGTAGTACCTGCTGCTGCTACTGCTCCAGCCTCTGCTTCTCTCTCTCTCTGCTTATACTGCTGTTCCTGCTTTTGCAGCTATTCTTTTGAGAGCTGTTCCTCTTTCTGTTGTTGCTACTACACCCTCTACTGTTGTGTCTCTTTCCACTCCTGCTGCTGCTGTTGTAGCTTCTCCTGCTGTTGTTTCCCCTGCTGTATCTGCTCCTTTCCCCTCCTGCCTTTTCTGCTGCCGCCGTTCTTTCCCCCAGGAGGAGGACGGTGTGTCATGCCACTAATGAGACTGCCTCTTGTATCCTATTAATACCAATGCTTTTTGCAGCAGCAAATGGGACGACCAGTCATTCTCCTCGTTTTACCGCCTCTCATTTGGACAGCTGCGGTCTCCCAGCGGCTGATAAGGGCGCCCCTGATGCCCTGCTTGCTGATCCCTGAATGCCTGAGTCCGCTGCTTGCCTGCTCAAACACCAGCAGACAGACAGGTGCTTGACGAGAAGCAGCAGACGTGTAACAGTCGGGCACGAGCGCAGAGCAGAGCTCTGATCTGTCACTTGCGTGAGAGACATAGAGGGAGGGAATGTCTTCCCCAACTACGGTCTCCACACAGGGGGATCATTTACCCCCCTTTTTTTCTTTTTTGTCTAGGTGGCATAACGTAGAGGAGGGAGGGATAGGGGGAGGCAACATACGCGCGAGTGGCACTTGTAGTTCCCTGGCCATGTTTTGCGGCACTCGTCTTGTGGAGGAGAGAATTTAACTTTGTGTTCTGCCAATTAACATCATTGCTCGGTTGTACGGTGAGAGGCACGCGCGTGTGTGTGTGTGTGTGTGTGTGTGGTGGGGGAATTTTCTGCTGCCCACGGTAAGCTCCAGCTCACGCTAAGCTGTTGCCCACACTAAGCTGCTGCCGAGGCTAAGCTGATTATATGTAACGCTGCTCTCGATCCAGATGGAAAAATCGACTAAAAGAAGCTTAAGCATTACAGAATTATACGGAAATAAATATGTTAATTAATATGGCAAGTAATAAGGTGTAAATTGGGCTTGTAGTAAGTATGTTGTGAGGTAAAAAAAAATAAGTAAATGATAGAGGAAAGGAAGGTGAACCAGAGTTGAGTGTTGTTCACTCGGCTGGATGTTGAACTAGAACCGACACTGTTGATCCACCCACTAACTCTCACAGTACAGTTAACGCTTCAACTACAACACCCTTCAAAGACGGCGAGGAAAATAATCGATAATAGACTCAATCATGTGACCCTAGAATTCAAATGCCACATAGACCTTTAATCTTATAAGACCTTTGCTTGGCCTTTTACCGTACCTTAACAAATGTCATCTGGTGATTTAATTTTGACTGCAGGGATTCTGTCACGTTGCATTATATTATTATCAAAGCTGTCGTTATGTCCCCTGCGCTCATAACACAGTAATGTTTTGATGGTTTACATGTGGTGAGAGCAGCTTGGTGGTCGGTATGTAGTTGGTTCATTGATTTGTTCACATTACGGAAATTGAATGTATGGTCCATGCATCATAATGATAACAATAATAGTAATAATAATGATAATATGATAACTAATAATAATGATAACAGTTATAACAATAATTATAATAATTATGATGGTAATAATAATAATAATAATAATAATGATAATAATAATAATGATAATGATAATAATGATAATACTAATGATAATGATAATGATAATGATAATAATAACAATAATGATAATAGTAATAGCAAGTGTAGAGGGTTTATTATGTGCGTATATAAGAAGGAAGAATATCAGTTGTGTGCATGTGTTTGCAAAGGAGAGAATATCGGTGTATCCCGTTCCTTCCCACCTCTTGCACCTCCACCTCGGCTCCATCTCTATCTCCATCTCTACCTTCAACCTTCACCTTCCAACCAAACTTCCGGAGGCCCAATAGTTTGACCATATATTTTTCAGTGTCACACCTTTAATGGGTTTCCCATTCTACACTCACATACTCGACTCATGAAAAAAATAAGGAAAGAGAAAGGGGTGTTGCCTATACTGATGGAAAGGGTGAAGAGGGGAAGAGGGTGCTACACGTCCTAATAAAGAGGGTTAGGGGAAAGGGGTGCTGCACGTCTCTGATGGAAAGGGTGAAAAGAAATGGTTCTGTCGGAGGAAAGGAGGAGGTCGTTTGGAATAACGGGGTTTGGGTTTTATGTTAGCTACTCTCTCGCTGGAATGGAAGCTGTGTGGCGTGACCAGAGGGGCTGGTTTTGTGTGGCTGTGGCGTCATGGAAGGGGCTGGTTTTGTGTGGTAGTGGCCTGATGGGAGGGGCTGATTTTGTGTGGTAGTGGCGCGATGAGAGGGGCTGGTTTTGTGTGGTAGTTGTACAGTGGTGTTACGGGAGGGGCTGGTTTTGTGTGGTAGGTGCGTTCTGGTGTGTTGGACGTACCTCGTTCTGTATTATTTGTTAATGAAATTGCTAATCATATATCATTTTCGATTGGATCTGAGAGGTAAAAGTGTCTTTAGATAAACAGAGCAACAGGCAGACGTTAAACAGAAGTGATGGGTTGAGGTCTGTTTCTGCTTGGGGTCCTGATATCAACAACGGAGAGAACATCAGGTCCCCATTTTGGAACCCTTGGGTTTGGAAGACATTTTTGTACTCTGTCGAAGTAATTCTCCAGATGCTGATCATTCTGGCACAACGATTCTGCTGCCGTCTATGTCTCTGGCTTTGTCTCCCCAGCTTCGGGACATGCTGTGGTTTCTGCTGCGTGGTCTCTTGCTTAGTCCGATGCGATGCCTGGTCTGTTACGTTTTGCAGCATTATCTCTTATGTTGTGTGATGCTGTGCCTGGGCTGTTATCTGCTGTTTTCTTCGTTTTGTTTTCTGCTGCGACGCCGTCTCTTGCTCTCAGCTTCTGTGAGTGTTCTGATATCTTCTGCGTCTTTTGTTCCGCCATCTGTTGCGCCTCATATGCGACTGTTAGCCATCCCTTGCACTTCGTTGTATCGCTCCTCACATCTTCCGACCCACTGTGCGTTGCACGGCGTGCAAGAGAGCGGGTCTGATGCAGTATGTACTATTCCCAGGACGTGTGTTTGTTCAGCAGCGACTTGGAGATTGGCTGTGTTTGCTGTTTGGCTTCTGTGCGTCAACGTCCGGTCAGGGTGTAGAAGGCTGGGTGTTTGTTCGTAGCGGAGGGTCAACACTCGACCACACACGCACACTCACGTCCTCCCTAGACCTCGCCTACTAAGTGTCTACATCCCGTCTTCGCGTCCCTACACCCAGTTTCTACACCTACAATCATCACTGACGTAGGAATATCAACAGCACACCCTTGCTGTCTCCTGTCTCCCTGACACCAGAGAGAGAGAGAGAGGGAAGCCTCTGGTCGTGTGTAACCATACCTGGCCTTGCTTACCCCCTACCTCTTCTTTGTATATGTCTACTAGAATCTAGTGACTATTTCTCCTCCATGATTCTCTATGTACACTGACTTCTACCATTTACACAACTTTGTCCTCAACACCAGCCGCTGCTTCCTTCCACTTCTGTATCCACAACACCATATCTCCCTTTCTGTACACACACCTGTGCTAACACCTCGCTCTCGGCTTTGTCTCCGGCCACACTCGAGTGTGTCTTTATCTACAGTCACGTCAGAGCTCACACCTGCTCATTAACTTGGATTCACCTGCATTCAGGTCACTCACACTGCACTCGCACCACAACACACACACACACACACACACATACACACACACACACACACACAGCTATACCTTTATTTTTGGATCTTCTCATCTGCAAATATTATTTGTCGTTTACAGACCCTATTGTTTTGCTCATATCGACACTTGAATGTCGTACATCCTTTTACAGCTGCACCCTCATGTCTCTCCAGACCCTCAAGTAAGGGACGTGCTCCAGCCCATCATCTGTGTGTGCACAGACTCCTCCTTCCCTTCACCCGTGCAGGAGGAAACACTCTCTCCACTCATGTACCCAGATCCTTCCATCAAGCATCAAGTCTGCCCAGAGGAGTCCCCTTCCCAGGCCGTCTGCGATGCCTGCTGGAGGGGGGGGGGAGGAGGGCAGGTCGGAAGCTGGGGTGCGACGAGGTGAGGTGAGAGAGTGAGGTACCCGTGGAGAGCTGGGGGGAGCGGAGACTGGGGGAGTGAGAGAGTGAGGGAGAGGGGGAGAGAGCGAGGGTGCGGTTACAGGGGTGACGCTTTATCTGGGAACAGGAAAGATAAGGAGTTGGGGTTCCTGGAGAAGGCGTCGATGGTGGCTGATTGCTTTCCCGTGACGGATTATTGAGGTGTTCCCAGTCCCACCGTAAAGAGCAGGCACTTAAGACAGACTGTCGTATGTGGTGACGTAGCCTGACGGAAGTACCGTCTGGAATCGTCGCATTGTCCTCAGTGAGACGTAAGCAAAACTTAAAAAGTTCCTGGGGTTGAGGTGGAATTGGTGGGTGTTGCCGTGGTCTTGTGTTGCTAATCAAGGCTTCCCTGCATCGGTTCGTCCTTGTGTTGTGTATCGGTGTGGCAAGCTTCCCACGAGGGTGGCTCTACCACGAATTATAAATGAGGAAGAACAGAGGAGGCAGGGGAGGAGAATGACGTCAGAAAAAGAAGAGATAGTGAGAGAGAAAGAGAGAGAGGGTTGGAAGAGAAAACACGTCGGTGAGGGAGGCAAGAGGGGAGGGGAAAGGGGAAATAGGAGAGAGAGAGAGAGAGAGAGAGAGAGAGAGAGAGAGAGAGAGAGAGAGGAGAGGCATAAAAGAGTGAGGACATAAAAGAAGACAAGAGAAGGGAAAGAGGATAGTAAATGAGAGACAACGATGCATAAGGAGTGAAATGGTGAATACGGAATCAAAGTAAGACAGATAAATAAGGAGAAGAAGCAGAAGAAGAAGGAGAGGAGCAGTGGTGATGGCGCAGGCATGAACAGTTGAGGAGGACGACCTTCAAGACAATAATGGCGGGGTACAGTGGCTCCGGGATGTCATTACAGAAGGAGGTTACAGGGGTGGATCTGGGCCTTGCCCGACGGGGCATGGCGCCTCCTCACATCAATCGCCACTCACTACACCCTCACAAACCTTTCACATTTTGCA
The DNA here is from genome assembly GCA_038088735.1 of Panulirus argus. NCBI lineage: Eukaryota > Metazoa > Arthropoda > Malacostraca > Decapoda > Palinuridae > Panulirus > Panulirus argus. The sequence continues at coordinate 870 of JAYMFT010290876.1, read as the reverse complement.
TTGCTCTTTTCCCTGTCTCCTTTCCCATCCTCATATGAGTCAAGCTTAGTCTTTAAGTGTCTAAGAATACATTTAAGACACGTCGTCAGAGCTAACCTCCCCTTCGCTGTGGCCATCTGAGCTAACCTTACCATCCCAGTCCTCGACTATTCCAGAGTTCTTTGTCGTGCATGATTCTCGATCCTGCTTTGCCTTGCACTCTGGGGACCTCTGGCCACCCTGCCCCGCCAGTGATGATATACTTGTGCCATGCAATATTTGCTTTCAGTCAGGTCATTAATTCTTATTATTGCTATATCTAGGCTCCTCCTCACCCTCTGCTGTGTGCAGTTTCTCTCTCTCTCTCTCTCTCTCTCTCTCTCTCTCTCTCTCTAATCAATTCCATCCTGCCCTCTTCATGCTAACCCTCCCTTTCCACACTCTGCCTTCTTTCTTCACTCTCCCTCTCTCCCTTGTTGCGTTCTGCCCTCCTCCAGGCACTGTGCCACCCCTTCCCCCCCCCCCCACCACTGGTGGAGGGGGCGGGAGCCAGCAGGTAACGAGTGTAATGGCCAGCCAGTATTGTGAGCGACATAAGAACGTTACGTGGGAATTACCTTCGCCGAGGCTGGCGTCACCAGGAGAGTTGCTGTCTCCTCATTTGTTCCTTCTGTGTCTTACCCGTCGTCTTTGTGTTAAGAAATCATTGCTTTTCCTTTCTTCCAATAATAGTGATGATGATGATGATAGATAGAATCATAATGAAATTATTATTATTAATATTATCATTATCGCCATCGTTCACATATATTTGTAATATACTTTTTTCTATATATATATATATATATATATATATATATATATATATATATATATATATATATTTTAGGA
>JAYMFT010290865.1:0-10367 GCA_038088735.1 Panulirus argus | reverse complement strand
CTATATTTCAATTAGGGCCCGGCCTTGATGTGGACTTTTGTCCGTGACTGGAGCCTTCAACATAAAAAAAAAACTCCAAAGTTGGTCTGAAACGTACTTGATGAAAGTCAACCCGAGCAAATGTAAGGTAATGAGGATGAGACAAAGCCAAAGACGGCCTAAGTATGATTATTTCTTAACAGGAAATAAGCTTCAAGTGTCTGTGTGTTTGACGGACTTGAAAGCAGACGTCGTCCTAACCTGTCGTCAGAGTCCCATGTCAGGAGAATAGCTAGGGAGACAAGTTTGTCTGCAGGCATATATCAGTATAGCTTTCAAGTATATGGATAAAGAAATATTTAGCAAGCTATTCATATCCTACCTATGGCCAAAACTATATACAATATGCTTCTCAGGTTTGGTTACCGCACCTAAAGAAGCACAAAGAACTCATTGAGAAGGTCCTGAGGAGGGCAAAAAAGAAGGCACCAGACTTAAGAGAGCGAAACTACAGGGAAAGCCTGGAGGCTTTAAAATTATCCAACTTGGAAGAGAGAAGACTAAGGAGAGACCTGGTCAAAACATGTTTTTAAAAGAAATCGCCGAAGTGGACAGCACACAGTACTATGAGAAATGTACGGATATTGGAACCAGAGGACGTAACATAAGATTTAGAAACTTGTAAATAAGGCAGTGAAGACTCATTTTTCTGGTATAAGAGTGTTGGATGAACTGAGCAGACTGACTGAGAGCATGGCTAGTGCAGACACCATACATAAATTCAAGAGGTTGTATGATTGTACGGGTGTTCGAGAAATGAGGCCTACGAGGGTAAATCTCCCTCTCCGTACAGTACAAACAAGTGTGTGTAAGTATGTATGAGTGTGCTAATTCAGATAGTAATTGTTACAGAAGAGGATAATAAACGATTATCCATATTGGATATAGTTATCCCTTAAAAAACTGTTTTCTTAGGATGTAGAAACAAAAAGAAAACGATATTTTTACATGAGTAACTCCTATAATTTAGATGTTTCTATAACTGGGTTTCTCTACACAATGCAAAATCTCACTAAAACCATGTTTGTTAGAAAGTAATTTTTTTATCACCATTAGCACGTTTACTCTCTGACGGTATTTCGTCAGACAAAACTTCGACAAATATTGCATCCAGAGAAAATTTGCTTGTTCGTCATGTATAGCTTCATGTATAGTATCTAAGAAAATGCCACCCATGTGTACATCTTACTTAAGAAAATGTAATTCAGACATTCATTTTTGTCTCCTCTGCCATCATACATGCATCCTGCCGGCTGTATGGAAGAGTGGTGACTGAGAGGGGGGGAGGGGAGGGTTGGTATGAATGAAGAATCAGGTTGGGGAGGAAAATGTGGCTTCAGGAGAGGTAGAAGACGTCTGGATCAGGTGCTCACTTTGAAAAACGTGTGTGAGAAATACTTGGAGAGACAGGTTCTTATAAATAGCATTTGCGGATCTGGAGTCTGCATGTGATAGGGATGACAGATATGCCTTGGGCTCTTGTGATGGTTGCCAAGAACGGATGGGGTGAACGGAAAGTCGCTATACACAGTGACAAGTTTTTTGCTGGGAAAGTAAGGCGTACATGCGAGTAAGAGGGAAGGATGATGAGCAGTAACCGGTGACGGTGGGTCTGCGTTCAGTATGTGTGATGTAACCATGGCTGTTTAATCTGTTCATGGCCTGAATGGTGAGGGAGGTGAATGCCAACCCGGGTCGGGGAGAGAGAGATGCAGGTCTACAGGATGCCGAGGATAGGGGTACCTGGGAGGTGAGTCGGTTGCTGTTTGCAGATGACACGGCTCAGGGAGCAGACTCAAGAGTCTTCAGAAGCTGGTGACAGGTTTGGACGAGTGTAAAAGACGAGTGTTTAGAGTAAATGTCAACAAATTAATGCAATGAGGTGCAGCAGGGAGGCGAGACAGAACGGTTGAGAGCATGTCCAAATGAGGAGGACCTGAAGGACATGATGCTGTCGGTACTTGGGAGTGGACGTGGCGGTGGATGAGCGCTATGTCAGTCGTGGAAGAGGCATTGAATAAAGGAGCGTGTGGAAGAAGTGAGTCTCTGTTAGGACACAGACAGGTACGTGTGTCTGAAGATTTCAGAGACTCTTGTGTGGATGTTGTGACAATATGTGGTGAGAGGAGGTTGGGTTACGTGAGGAATGACAGTCTGCACGAGAGGAGTGGTCTGACCGAGACGTCCGAACTCGGTGCGCTGATATGTTTTGGACGTACGGGGAGGATGAGCGAAGACAGACCAAGAGGATCTGTGAGTCAGAAGTGGAGGGAGCAAAGGGAATGGGAAGACTGAGGAAACAGAAGGGTGGATTGAAGCAGGTTTCCAGGTATCAGAGCCTGATCATTCAGGAGGGCGGTAGGCAGGCACGTGAAAGAATGATTTGGATCGATGTGGTATACGGGAGAAGGGGTGATGTCCACAAGGATGTGTGAAGCAGCCAAGGTAAACCATGGAGAGGTCTGCGGTGACTCGGCTGTGAATGGAGGGCTCTGCTCTCCACGACAGATAGAGACCGGATGTGTGTGATAGGGCCATTGTTCGTTTCTTCTTGGCGCTTCCTCGCTACGGCGGGAAATGCAATTAAGTACAGGAATAATGTTAACTGTTGAATGTGATAAATGAGAACACCGCCTCTGATGAGCGGAGGCGTGCGTTGCTGGTCTCGCCAGAACAGTTCCCAGACGTGGGTTACCTCAGGTGGGCTCTGTGATATGGGTTTCGTGTCATGAGTTCCCTGTCATGGACTCTGTGTCATTGGTTATATATAAAGCGTTCCATGTAATGGGTTCTGTGTTATGAATTGTGGGACGTGGGTTCTGTCTTGGGTTCCAAGTCACGGGTTCTTTGCCAAGAGTTTCTTGATGTGTGTTCCAAGTCATGGTTTCCACGTATGCGTCCCGCGTCATGGGCTCCTTGAGCTCTTTCGTGTCAAGGATTTTATGTCATGGCTTCCTTGACATTGGTTCAAAAACACGCATTTTTTAAGCTGGGTTTCGTGTCATGTGATCCGTGAGACGTCTTCATGGACCACTGAGGATGATTCGATAGAAGCGAAAACACACGTCTCTAATCCTCTGAAACACCTTTCATAGAATGACAGATTTCCTTTGTTCCTTCGTTTGTAAATAACTCTGATGGACAGTGACCTTAAACTACTCTTGCTGAAATGACTTGCGTTAACTTCTGACCTACATCACTTGATTGAAAAGGTTGAATAATGTCCATTCGGTTTTAACTTGTGCATGACAGAGAGCAATGTTGATGAAGAATTTCGCCATATTGACCATAAACGTCAATTTCTACAAAGAGGTCGGTTTCTCTCCCACCATCTGGGAGGTACCGTGCCCTCTGTCGACCAGGGGTAAGGCTTGGGATGAACTTTTCAAAAACTAATGCAATAAGAACCTTGTAACCCTGGTGACCCTTGACCCCTAGTGACCTGAGCTATGGTTAGCCTGGATCCTTACTGACCCGGGGAAGTATTAGAGGGACGAGTGTCCTAAGCTGACACTGTGGCGAATGGGTGATGGGTCTTGATAATGGCGTCAGGTCCACCACGACCACACAACACACGACATACGACATGCACCACAAAACATACAACACACGCCGGACAACCAACCACCTCTGGGTCCACGCGGACACACACACACACACACTCTTCAAGGAGAAGCGTTACATCTGGAGGATAAGACCAGACAGGCACGACCAGCTGTCTCTCCTAGATGGCTGGGCTCGTCCGGTCCTTGCAAAAGCTGGTCACTGTTGCAGGGACAGCTGGTAGACCACTAGCTCCACCTGACCCCTGACCCCACTCACCTCCAGACCTGACCCCCGTGCCATGACCTGGCTTCACTCTCGTTGCAGACATGATTCCTGTCCTCCCGACCTGTCCTGCCAACTAGTGACCTGCACCTAGTCGAGTTAGAGACCTGGATGTCATCCCCTGTACCAGGCATCATTATCATCTCCCTCAGCCCTAACGACCTGACGACTTACCCTTAATCTGATAAGGTCCCTCCAGGGTCCACCTACACTTGGCGTGGCAAGCCCCCCCACACCTCCCCGGAGTGTCCCTACATCTGACGTGACAGGTACCCCCAGGGTGACTACACCTGGCGTGGCAGGTCCCCCAGGGTGATCCGACAGTCGGCGTGGCAGGTCCCCCAGGGTAACCCTACACTTGGCGTGGCAGGTCCCCCAGGGTGACCCTACAACTTGGCGTGGCAGGTCCCCAGTCCCTGGCTGGCCGCTGTGTCAGTCACGTGAGGGGCGGGGCCCAGCTCACTCCAGCGGCTCTCCCGGGAGGCTGTATTGCTGTGGGTTCCTGTGTTGCAATATACGTACCGCTCTGTGTTGCTGTGGGTTCTGTGTTGCTCTGACTTACTGTGTCGCTATGTTCTCGTGTTTCTGTGTGTGTAACTGCGTTACTGTGTGTTACTGCGCATTGCTATCTGTTGCTGTGTTTTTCTGATGCTGTATGTTTTGTGTTGCTGTGTTGTTTTGATGTTCTATGTTTTGTGTCGCTGTGCTGTAATGTGTTGCAATGGTGGTGGTAGTGGTGATCGTAATGGTGGTGCTGGTGATGATGGTGGCGTGGCCTGGGAGGGGGAGGGGGAGAGGGGGGAGAGCGGCAGATGGGAGCGATAACACTGGGTTGTTACTTCAGTGTTGTGTGACGCACCGGACCAGCGTCACGTGCTCGCCGTAACGGGGGAACATCTCGTGCTGATTCCGCCGCCGCGTCACGCCATGGTCAGCTGCTACGTTAGTGCGTTACGATGTTATGTATTCTATTAACGTGTTACGATGAGTGTTACGCTGGTCAAATATGTGTTACGCTCGTAACACTGTTTTACGCTTGTAACAAAGATACAGTGAAAAAGTAAGTGATGGTAACAGTAACAGTAGCGGCTAACGGTGACAGGATGAGCGACAGTAACGGTAAGAAGTGAAAGGAACAGTGAAAGTGAAACTAACAGTAAGCGGCCGTAACGGGAAAATTAACTGTTGGAGTAACAGGAACGGCAAAAGTGCCAGTGGCAGTGATACATGGAAACGGGAACAGTGAGAATAACGGTGACCGCAACAGCTACAGTGACACTAACGGCGACACTGCATCAGTAAGAAATAACAGCAGTAGATACTATGACGAAATATACGACATCAGTGAAAGAACGACACAACAGTGACAACTACAGTGAAAGGAAATGTAAAAGCAGTGACAACAACAACGAGGGCAACAGTTACAGCAGTGATGACAACAGTGACCAACAGTGACTACATGTCTGACAACAGAGACCGGCAACCCACGGCAATACTGCGGTGCTCAACCACTCCCTGTTGCCATAAACGGGTGCCAGTCGCCATACACGGATGACAGGCGCCATACGTGCGTGTCAGTCGCCATAAACGGGTGTCATACAGGAGCACAGATGAGGGTTGCCGCCTCCTTATTGCTTCAGGTCACCAGATCATACACAGGAAGACGCTGGCAAACATACATACATACATACATACATATATGCAACTCTGGCTCACTGCTGCACGTGCAGTGCGTGAAGGGAAGGGAGGGGTCCACACGCCTAGTGGAGGGAAGGGGAGGAGGGAACATGTAGCGGGGGAGGGAGCACATGGCTGTACATGACAGACCAAAGCGGTACATTGGAGTGCATCGCACTACGTGACATTACGGAGCAAAATAACATAGTGCGTGACAGTACGTGACAATACATGACGGGACATCGGTACGAAAGATAACAGAAATCTGATGTTCAATGACAAGGTCGACAGTAGTGATATCCTGCATCCCTGCTTCATGTAGATGGAGACAGACAGGAGAGTAAAGCAGACGGCTCCTCCCCACCCATCCACCACTCCCTCCGGCTCAACAGCTAGCAGAGAAATCGTTGCGACAGAAGACCTCGTAGTATAGGCAGGGTTTGCTGACGCAGAAATGTAACTGGAAGGGATGAATGAACACCACACGTACATGTACTGATGTAATTTCATCACACGGATCATCTGGGGAGGAATTATTTCATCCTTTAATCTATAAGAAAGAAAGAAAGGATTCAGTGCGTGTCAAACAGTCGCTCTTGGTTAGGGACATTTGTCGGGCGATGATTTACACCTACTGAACGCCTTGGCTCTAATGACATCTGGGGGACGGGGGAAGGCAGGGGCAGCTGAGGGAGGGAGGGAGGGAGGGAAGGGGCGTAGGTTGCTGAGGGAGGGAGGGGGTTTACGTCCTGGTGTGAGTGAGGGAGAAGGGGTTGGGGGAGCGGCCGGCGGAAGTGTGTGAATGGGGCAGCGTTTGGGGCGGATGTTGGTGAAGAGTTCACAGCTTGTCATGCGGCCGCACCTCCCTCGCTTACTAATCCTCCAACACCTCTCTCTCTACCACTAACACCACCATCCTCCCTCTGGACCCTGTCTCCATCATCATCACCACCACCACCAGCACCACCTCAGCCTCCACCACAACCGCCCTCCCTCACTGCCGGCTCTGCCATGGGCCAGTATCTCCAACACTACCGTCTTGTTTCTCTCTCCAACCAGCCCGGCACTGGGCCTTCTAGCAACGGGATGCATGTTGAACAGGTGTTTAGCAGGTGTTGAGAGAGGACGCACGTGTGTGTGTGTGTGTGTGTGTGTGTCTGTCTGTCTGTCTGTCTGTCTGTCTGTCTGTCTGTGTCTGTCTGTTTGTGTAATCATGCAGGGAACAATGGATGAGTGTGTTGGCTGACACTATGGTACTCGGGGGGGGGGGGGGGGGTGCTCGTCACCCTGCCTTGTAATGACCATGTACGCCCCCCTCCCCCTCCCGGCAGGTGAATTAGCAGTACCATCCCACTGGTGAATCTGTTGAACAATGCGAATTCCTCCCTCCTCCGCTACTCTGTCTCCTTCTGCCTCTACACTCTGACTCCTACTCGTGGACTTACGTCTCTCGTATTCCCCCTTACACTCACACTGAGGGAGTTAGTTAACGTTTGCCTCACGGCTGAGTGCATGACGTCATCTGGATACAGTTTCTCTATATTTATTGTGGCGTGAAACGCTCATGTTGGCCTCTATTCCCTAGCTGACCTGGCTGTGACCTGAGACGCCGCCACTTGTGGTTAGGCGAGTACACAGCACCACACCTAGCGAGGACAACACCACACCTGGTGAGGACAGCACCACACCTGAGCTGCCGGATGAGGCCCGGTGAAGGCCTCCTGACTGCGGGTCCGACGACAGAGCCGAGAACGACTTCCACGTCAGAGGACGACTCAGAGAGCGACACTCACGACGACTGTCCCTTCCGGCTGCTCCTGAGCATCAGACCCGCCTCCTGTGCCATGGTGCGGCGCGTTGGTGGTCGGGCCGCACGCGGCAGCGGCCGGGGCCGCAAGGTGAGCGAGACCCGCGGACGCGGGAAAACGGTCAGGTTTGCTGACAGTGTCGTACAGGGGACGGTTGCAGGGGGAGCAAGTGCCTGCGGCCACCCCCAGAGCATCCCTGGGGGAGGCAGGGGCAGCTCTACACCCCAGAGAAACGGCGGGGTAGACGTAGTGGACAGTGAGAGATTCTACCGCCGCAGTGACGGGAGGCTCGTGAGACGGGGCGGGGTGAGGCTGGACCCGGCCGGGGTCTACGGCCCGATACCATACACCGGTTCACGCCCGGTCACGCCCCAGGACGTCATGAGGAACATCCGCTACCGGGACAGGAGCCTGTACCGAGAGAACCACAACAACTGTCCATTCCGAGAGCTGCTCAGGATCCGGCCCAGGCAGACGGCGGCGCCCCAGAGGCAGAAGCAAGACAAGGCGCCAGCCGGACGGGGCGCGACGCCGCCGGGCAGGAGGGCCCAGCGGGGGAACCTGAGTGTGAGGGGAGCTGGGGCGTCGAGCAGGGGACGCCAGACACCTGGGGAGGACGAAGGTGATGCCGCACCGGGGATCAAGTGGCCCCAGGCGAGGGAGGGGCCCGTGTGGGCCTGGGGGCCCCGGAGAACGGGGGACCTGCCGGACCTGCCACTCCTGGTCAACGGCTGGACGAGGCAGACCTCCGAGTCCAGCAGCCTCCAGCTCCACGGCGTCGGCTGCAGGTGAGCACCCCACCACATGTCGTTACCACACCACCATAACCTCTGGCCACTGTACCACACGTTTCTACCACACCACCATAACCTCTGGCCACTGTACCACACGTCCCTACCACAACTACAGCCTCTGGACACTGTACCACACCTCATTACCACACAACAACAACCTCTGACCACCGCACAACACATCACTCGCACACAACCATAACCTCTGGCCAGTAGCACTACACTCTGTTGCCGTTACAATATTTCCTCATGTAACATTGAAAGCCGGAAACACCTGCACCTCAGGGAGAATCCTGAGACTTATGTGGGAAGAAAGAGAAACATGAGACCCAGACAACATAGACTCACATCTCCCTTTATGAAGCAACATGGACTCACTTCTCCCTTTATGAAGCAACACAGACTCACTTCTCCCTTTATGCAACAACACACACTCACTTCTCCCTTTATGAAGCAACACAGACTTACTTCTCCCTTTCTGAAGCAACATGGACTCACTTCTCCCTTTATGAGGCAACATAGACTCGCTTCTCCCTTTATGAAGCAACACAGACTCACTTCTCCCTTTATGCAACAACACAGACTCACCTTTCCTTTATGCAACAGTATAGGCTCAATTCTCCCTCTATGAAGCAACATAGACAAACTTCTCTCTTTATGCATCAACACAGACTCACTTCTCCCTTTATGAAGCAACACAGACTCACTTCTCCCTTTATGCAACTACATAAACTCACTTCTCCCCTTATGAAGCAACATAGACTCATTTCTCTCTTTATGAAGCAACATTGACTCACTTCTCCCTTTATGAAGCATAATAGACTCACTTCTCCCTTTATGAAGCAACACAGACTCACTTCTCCCTTTATGAAGCAACACAGACTCACTTCTCCCTTTATGAAGCAACAACGACTCACTTCTCCTTTTATAAAGCAACATATACTTATTTCTCCCTTTATGAAGGAACAAAGACTCACTTCTCCCTCTATGAAGCACCACAGACTTACTGCTCTCTTTATGAAGCAACAAAAACTAATTTGTCCCTTTAAGAAGCAACATAGACTTACTTCTCCCTTTATGAAGCAACACAGACCCACTTCTCCCTTTATGAAGCAGCACAGACTCACTTGTCCCTTTATGAAGCAACAGTGACACTTCTCCCTTTATGAAGCAACACAGACTTACTGCTCTCTTTATGAAGCAACAAAGACTCATTTCTCCCTTTAAGAAGCAACACAGACTTACTTCTCCATTTATGAAGCAACACAGACTCACTTCTCCCTTTATGCAACTACATAGACTCACTTCTCCCTTTAAGAAGCAACATAGACTTACTTCTCCCTTTATGAAGCAACGTAGACCCACTTCTCCCTTTATGAAGCAGTACAGATTCACTTCTCCCTTTATGAAGCAACAGTGACAGTTCTCCCTTTATGAAGCAACACAGACTCACTTCTCCTTCTCCCTTTATGAAGAAGCATAAACTCACTTCTCCCTTTATGAAGAAGCATAAACTCATTTCTCCCTTTATGAAAGAACATAGACTCACTTCTCCCTTTATGAAGCAACACAGACTTACTTCTTCCTTTATGAAGCAACATAAATTAACTTCTCCCTGTATGAGGCAATGTAGACTCACTTTTCCCTGTATGTGGCAACATTGACTCACTTCTCCCTTTATGAGGCAACGTAGACTTACTTCTCCCTGTATGAGGTAACATAGACTAACTTTTCCCTGTATGTGGCAACACTGACTCACTTCTCCCTTTATGAAACATGTACTCACTTCTCCCTTTATGCGGCAACGTAGACTTACTTCTCGCTGTATGAGGCAACACAGACTCACTTCTCCCTATATGAAGCAACATTGACTCACTTCTCCCGTTTTTGAAGCAACATAGACTTACTTCGCCCTTCATGAAACAACATAGACTCACTTCTCCCTTTATGAGGCAACATAGACTCACTTCTCCCTGTATGAGGCAACACTGACTCACTTCTCCTTTTATGTAGCAACATAGACTCACTTCTTCCTTTATGAAGCAACAACGACTCACTTCTCTCATTATGAAGCAACACTGACTCGCTTCTCCTTTTATGAAGCAACACACTCACTTTTCCCTTTATGAGGCAACACAGACTGATTCTAATAATAATAATAATAATAATAATAATAATAATAATAATAATAATAATAATAATAATAATGATAACAATAATAATA